>NQII01009639.1:5467-15468 GCA_002778355.1 Clitarchus hookeri | reverse complement strand
TAAATTAGGCAACTTATTGGTGTGAACGAAGGTTTCCGAAAACACCCAAGTAATTAGCCAATGATAATCTTTGGCGGCGCAGTTATATACATTGGAAGGGTTTTGGCAATTAGACAGTGAGAGTCAGGGGTGCGACAATTGGTCAATGAATGATATTGGAAGGGAGGAGTGGAGTGGGTCAGTCGTCTGATGTGCGCAGTGCTGGGGACAGCACCAGCAACGTAAAACTAATGAGAAACTAAGAAACCAAGATAACGATACAACGAAGGTGAGAGACAAGCTTTAGTAATGTAAAACAAATGACAGACGAAAAAAAATATGGCAGACAGTGGCTGTGACGCGTACTATAATTGCGGACAGTATATTCCAAGATTTCAGACATCATTAACCAAAATTGCGGACGGTGGCTTTGACGTCTACCAAGATGGTGGACTGCACCGACCAAGATGGTAAAATCAGTATGAGGGATCCTCCAGAAATTAAAGGTTTTTTTTAAATTTTGTAATACATTTCTTGATCATTTTAAATATTTTTTGAATAAGGTTTTTATGTTCTAAATATAATTACTTTAATTTTTTTTGGAAATTTTGTGGATTTTTGGGGTTAAAGGTTAGGGTCAAGGTCACATGGATCCAAACTGGCCGCCGGCCGACTGGAGTGATGACACGAACAGCTCCGATGCTCCATTCCCAAGTCCCGATGTGCCAAAGTCCCCACAATCCCTCTACTCCTGCAAAATGTATTTGAGAAGAGCAGGGTATATTGAGTGAAGGTCGCTACTTCGAGAAGGATACCCATGCCAAGCCTCCTAATGTTTCGGACTCCGAACAACTAACTCAGTTTACGAAGTTTTTGAACAGGTTTAGTATATTTTACTACAAATGTACACACTTGGTCAGAGAGTATAAAGATTAGTGTCNCCGGCCACACAGAAAGTGCAGCACTGCTTAATGTTATGACGCACACATCCAACGATATCCGAATTTCCAGATATGTCATTATCCCGCTGTATCATAGTAAGTAGCAGATATGTCACATAGAATTCCACTTCATGTCTTCCTGTGGGCGTGGTACATGGGTTTCTGTCAGCAGAGGTTATACTTTTACGGTAATGGGAGAGTTCGTTTCTCATAAAAAGAAAAATCTTTTAAATCCGTAAACAGATTCAATGAAAATAAATTTTCACCTCCATCATATCGCTGCGTCAAACAGTTGGAGAATTCCAATCGTATTGCGAGGTCCACTTATACCAATGCCATAATAATTTCTTTGCTGCCACACTGGTCCCACCAAATGTAGCCCCTAGACCGCTATTTCATGTGTCTCTTAAAGCTTACTACAGCGAACACGTTATAATTTGCTTACGAGATAGCCATTGACCATAATTCATGTACAAGACATGGAGATGTTTGAGAATGAGCATGTCAATTTCTCGTAAGCAGACATTGCATGTATTTATAGATTGGAAACTTCCGCAAGACTCGGATTTCATTACAGCTTCACGAGAAGTTAAATACAGGAAAACAATTAAGATTTTTCTGTAAATATATACACTCCATATTTGGACATTCCAATCCATGACTTATACAGAGTTTTTTTCGGTATATCTACATCGTCATTAGTGCTAGAATAACCTGATACATCATCCATCTCTGAAGGTGTAAAAGATGTCACCCACATATCCAAGTATGGAAGAGAATTACCACAAGAGGTAGGAAACCATCCACAACTGCTGTGATGTGTCTTTATCTAACAATAAACCACTAATGCATTCCTGAGAAAAGTCAAAGAAAACTACTTTTCAGATTAGCCAGCCAAAAGAAGGGGGCATTGCAATATAGGGGATGTAGCTCCTGCAGAAAGTGAAATGCGAGAAATTGAATGTGGGGCAACAAAGAAACAACATTTATTCTGAGGAAAAAAAGGGACGAAAGTTCAGGTGCTGAAGAAATCTAATTTACTTGACAGTGTAGAGTATAATATGGAACTCGACATTCCACAAGGAGGATATCAAAGTAAAGATAAGTTAAGCTTCATGTTTTGTGGACACAATTTTCCAATGGACTTTGGTCAAGAAATGTGGATAGTCTGCATTGTATCTATGTTTGTGATTTCTTTCGTAAGTGTCACATACACACGATTCCTCAAGTGTTATGAATATAAATACACGGTGCATTCATAAAACAATGTAGTAAATTGTTAGTTTAATATACTTTTCGGTTATTACGTAAATTAATTAGGTTCATTAATGTATTTTTATGTGTATTCTTACATGAGTATGACATTGGTAAAATTTTTTCTGAAGGTGATGTTCTTTTACTTTAAGTCACAAACAAAAATAATGATGAGTTTAACAGCGAAATAAAACATTTTATGAATTTGATAAAATAACATGAAATTACATTAATGATACCGCAGGAAATAAACCTAATGTTTGTATAACTTTGATCACTTCTGCATTATTAGTTACGATTTTAACTCCAGAGTAGAAAAGCGGTAATTAATTTGTAAAGCAAATATTACACAATTTTATATTATAATAACCAATGAGATAAATAATTCGTTTCTTGCTTATTAACAACAATATACTGCCCAACACTCAGCATCATTCATAATGCATCGCAGCTCCATCGTCTATGATGTTCCCCCGGGAGCAGCCTGATCTCTCCCCTCAGTCACTTTGGGCTCACGGGTTACTGTGTTGCACTGTCAGTAACCGCCGTAGCTAGTCAGATCGCCAGGACACCGTATTCCACTACGCTCTGCTATAAAGGTCCTCGGCTTTGTCATTAGACTCACCTCTTGACCCTTATACCGTGTGCTCCTTGTCTTATGCCCTGGTAATGTACTCCATAGTCAAATTCGCGAATGACTGCCCTAATCGTGGCTCCATCTGATCCGTCTGTGTTTTAAGACTTCAGTGGTTTGTATCATAAACCATATGAATTGACCACTAAGTTCAGAACTACACAAAATAGACTTCAGTGATAGGGCTACTGTCTGCGGTTTCGGTCATTTTAGTTTCATTGCCTCAGGTAACAAAGGTTTCCTAAACATCTGTACCACGTCTTACCTTTATTTTTATTTTATTACCACGGTGTCTTCATTTAACTCGTATACTAGCATGCAAGGTGACCAGATATACAACACAAAACACTACACTACAAATACTACACTAATTTGTACTGTTCGTCTCACCGTTCTCTCGAGGTTTTCACTGCTACTATGTCGCTGGAAAGTCATTTTGGAAAACCTCAGCTCATCGAAGTTGATGACAATGTGTAGATGTAAATTCGTCGCTACCTGTGAGGATGCCAAGTCGTCCCTAACCGCAGCCAGACGTGAAGCTGCAGTGTCATCCTGTTGCCTTCCGCCGCTGTGGCTGACTTACCCTGGCGCCATGAGGTTCCAGTGGTCTCCTGTAGCCGGCCACCGCTGATAATATTCGACGCTCGCCGACACCTCGCACCACTACTGATGTCTTCCGCTGCAGTCCTCTAATGTCTGCGCACTCGTCTCGGCGACTACGGAAACATATTAATTAGTTTACTATGTCAGTTTCCTGTCGATACAAGCATGTGCACATAGTTCATGTTGACTCAATAGGACCATATATTCTTCCACTTAACTTTACTACATTGATGTAGAATGTGTTTCAGGTTTAAGATACAAACTCCATATATATGTCGTCAGCGCATGTATATTAAACAAAATGTGGTTCCAGCTCATTTTACAAATTGTTACCATCATTACCTTATCCAGACTTTCCTCGGAATATTAATCGAAAGAGGAGGTCCTGTTTATTTACTAGAAAGTTTGACGGATCTGACACGAATGTTTTTTTTAAAAAAAGGATTATGTAAAATGATAGTTAACTGTCTGCAGGACACGTCGTTTGAACCACTCCTGTACTATTCGACCATATTTGATAGAACACACCGCGATGTTGCCATGCCTGCGTCATTGCCAGAAAACTTGAATAGTTGCTTTGATTTCAGCCTGTAGAGCTTGAAAATAACAGAATTACTTAATTTATAATTATTGATACTTACTTTTTTCTTAAAATTTATTAGTAATTTCAATTATGATTAAAATTTTATGCTTAAGATTTTTGAACCGAGTATCCTGATCTGCTTATTTTTCTTCTGCAGTTCTTAATATTAATGAATGTTTTTATCATTATTACGTAAACCTACAGTATATTAAATCATCAAGACACCATCTTGAATTCTGGTGTCCATGTCTTCGAAATTCAAATTTGATCCTAATAGTTAAACGCGAACATGAAAACTTCAGAAACNACATGAAAATTTCAGAAACTCATAAGAATTTTCATGAAATGAACAGTTTTATAAATGCCAAAACATTTTCGATCATGCTATTTATTTTGTTTACACTCTCTCTATGGGGTCTGCAAACCAACATATGTTTAATTCATTGGCATTGATAAATATATTTGGATGTATTGAAACATCTAGAATTTCCTCAAATTTTTTATGTTTTTTACTTATTTTCCCTCCCTAACATTATGTTTTTTCGAAACCCACTCCTTAATTATTTGTAACTGCAACGACATTATTTTATAAAAATAAACAGACCTTAATAAATTCATACCTTCCTCAAAAAATTATGTTGATCTTCATTTTTAATTCTTTGGACAAATTACTAAAACTTGACCTGTTGCTCTAATATTAATGAAATAAGATCTGTGAAATATGTATATGATATATTAATAAAACAAATCCTTTACAATTTCATTTTATACTCAGAAATTAATATCTACTAGTGCTTTACTCCTTTGCATCTATAATGTAGTGGTATAAAAATAAAAATTAGTTGAAAACGTTTAGTTTTTTTAAAAATACTAATAGTAATATAAATTTGTTGTAAATATTACATTAAAAAATTAAATTTTTTTAATAAAGTTCGAATTATAACACTGCATAGATTCTAGGTGAGAGCAGAGAGGAAGCTTCTCCCTCCCAGCTGTGGTGTTATTCATCATAAGAGAACATAAATATAAAAATATAAAATATTGTTCATTGCACACATTTGTTTACGCCTGTAGGTTTCTCACACAAACGAAATACCATAACAGTAGTAGAAGAATAAGACTTCTGTGTCTGAGTATTTTGAATGTGGCTGTGAAGGACCTGAGGTGCCACATACTTCTGGTCGTCTCGGGCTTGTTGGGCAGTCTTCGGCATCTAGACAGATATTTGGTCGTATATAAAATATGTAAAAGAAATGGTGAATTGTTATAATAGGGTCGTATAGAGTAGTGGAAACTATGACGAAATCTATGGAACATTTTGTATTACTGTGAACAATTTGGTACAGCAACCAGATGAATATCGCGTACATCACTGTAGATATGAGAGCAAAACTTCATACTGCAATTACTAGAGTTTATGAGGATATGTTTCTTAATGTGCAAGATAATATTGTGAGGCACGCGGCCAGATGCTAGCGAATGGACGGCTAACAATTTGAACAACTGTTGTAAAGCCCGCCTGTCTAACAAAGTTTTGTCCGCTCTTATTGTGGACTGCTTGTTCGGCTCCTTATTATTGCACTGTAGAGTGGTTTGCATTAACGTGCGCTGTATAACGTTATACATCACATCTGGAGCACAAGAGTCTATTATTTACTGTTTTCATCACTACACGACTGTGTTGCTGGCGCAGTGCCCCACACACGATCGTACATTAGATTCATGGCGCCGCAGAGACCAAATGGTCAGCCATTATAAAAATTACCCTTATATTTCCTTCTTAGGTTACACTTCTCTACGCAACGCAGGTGTGACACTCAGCCATTTTTTACTCGGTGTATACTTTAGTGAGAATGCCAAGTAGCAGTCTTAAATTCATTTTGGGTGCACAGGCTACCGTAGTAGTTTAGGTCTGAGCATTCCCACAGCGAACAACTGAGACGTCTGCACGCAAGAACACGCACACAAAGCCCAGATTACCTCGGCCCCGTACATCCCAATAGACTCAACACTAGAAATACATTGCAGTGCAATTATACAACACCATGAGAAGCACAATGTGCCCCATTCATAAGTCAAAACGTACGCCAAAATAGTTATATGGTTTATCGATCAACAAATGTGGTGTCACATTGTAATTACACTACACCTAGAGACTGGGACTTCCCACAAGCCTTCAAAATACAATACCTCTAAGATGACATCGAGGTGATCAAGATTATATATTTCATGTCGTGGAACACAGAGCAGTCACACTCCGGGTTGTGAGGGAGCGAGTGCACTATGTATTGCCTACTGCAGTTGCCACTGCCTGGTACTGTGCATGCGCTCTCTGCTGCAGCGCTATACACCTGCGCCTGTGGCAGGCTGTCTGCCTAGCAAGTCTCTGACTCCTCACCTCTTCACTCTCATTTCTTCTGTTGCAGGTGTCTACTGTGAACACGGGAGGGGGCGTACCCAGTTGCACATTACCTTTCTACAAGGAGTTGAGTTGGGTGGCTATTAACAACGAGGTTTTGAGAGCCGATGAGGGTGAAATGAGGTAAGAATGGAGCAGTGCTAGAATGCAGGGCGAGATAACAGGAGATCTCCCAGAAATCCCGCCGAACAGTGGCATCATCCGGCACGATTCCCACTTCCGAAAATCAGGAAGTGACACGGCCAGGCATTGAACTCGGTTCGCCTTAATGAGAGGCAAGCAGTCTAATCACTTGACCACCACGGCCCCTCTCCAACCAGGAATAAGGCACCTCTGCCCCCTTATTAACACAAAGTTCCCATAATTGTTTCAACTAGAAGCCTGTCTTCTACTTCTCTAATCGTATGCAGTTTGTAAAATTTATTCTGTTTTTCACTGATAATATGACAAGTTCTGCTTCCATAGTCCAGAATAACCAGTAAGCATGGAAGGCTACCATGGCAACTATAGCGGTAATGTATCCCCAACCCCAGTAAAGCAACGAGTAGTGGGTCCCGTTACTAGTGTTTTTTTAAATGTTAAAGCGTATTGGGCTTAGCAATGACACGCACACAAGTACCATCCTTACGTTGTTCCTTCAACTCTCCCCTTGGCTTTAAAGTTGGTTAGAAATAATTCTTAAATTTCAGTCACTTCTTTACAGACTGAGTCGTTAATGTATATAACCTGGCGTGAGCGGAATTTTTAGAACAAATAAATAAGGAAACAAATATACGAAATAGGGCCTAAAGTTATTTCTGAGGGCGGTAGATTCTCTGGTACATTGCGACTTGAAATGTGTCATGAAACTATAAATTGGAAACCACTTGCGAAAAGCAACGCCAATTGGCAAACAGGCAAATTTATAGAAGACAGGCCACCCCACAAAACGGCGTTACGGAGAGTACACCCCTTTATAAATTAAATAGGGATAGGCAACCAACGAATGCTAAGAATTTTTTAACCCTGCACATTAAACAATATGACATGTCATGTTAGTAATCAGTATGCAAACATAAAAAAGAAATATTCGTCTTGCTAGTATCTGCCAATCCCGACAGTTAAAGAAGAAACGATTTTTTGAGCTGAACATCAGATTTGTAGTTACCTGGGAAGTAGGCAACCATTAAAACCTGCTATGGTGCCAGACATGCCTTCAGATAACCGGGTTTATCGTTTTGTCCTTATTCAGGTAAATTACCCCTTAGTAAATGGTGGTAATGTGGAGTTGTCGAAAAAAACTTACACCATTTTCGAGCAAAGGTGCTTTTTTTGGAATGCGGAAAGTTTACATGGTTACAGAATTTGCTCACAGTGTCAGCCACGCATCTCCATACATGCACGAATGCGATGCTCATTTGATTGGCACACATGTTCAAACATACCGGATTTAGCCTGAATGGTATGGTGTGAATTTTGTGTACATTGCCAGAGATCCTTCACATTGTCCACGTCATTAGCTAACACATGTATTTTCAAGTGACTCCACAAGCTTACGTCGCCTGGGTTTCGTTCTGGTGATCTGGGCGGCCAAACAAATGGCTCACCTGTCCCAATCCATTGCGCTGAGTACAGCGCATCCATCTACTGCCTTGCTGTGCTACTAAAGTGTGCTAGTGCAACATCTTGCATGTACCACATGTCATTTCGTAGATTCAGTGGTACATATTCAAGTAGTTGTGGCAGGTCGTCATCCAAGAGGTACCGATAGGAAACTCCATATAGCCACATGGAAAGTCTGTGTGGCCCAGTGAACATCCCATTTATAATCCCAGCCCAAACATTTTGAGAAAACAGACGTTGGAAGTGGGATTTCCTTCCTAGATGTGGGTTGATGTGTGCCTACAAATGCTCGTTTTTGAAGTTGAAGACACTTTGCCTCGTGAAGTATGCTTCGTTGGTGAATAGTAAAGTGCCGTAGAAACATGGGGCACGCCTAATTTGGCTTTGGTACCACTTGCAGTACGATATATAGCCAGGCTGGTCAGGAGGAATAAGGGTCTGCACTGGCTGGTAGTGATATGCGTGTGATGTCTCGTCAAAAAATGCAACATACTGTAGGCTGTGGTGCGTTAAGTACATTAGCGATAACTCGAGCTCCGACATGTGGGTTAGCATAAATGTACATCGTGCTCGATGTCTAACCGTGGTTAACAAACATCGTGGTTACTTGCATGTACAGTTCCTGTTTCACGAAAACGCCGATGAATTGAATTGATTGCATGTGCATCTGGTAACAGCCAAGATGGATACATTTCGGTGAAGTACTGTCTGCTGTGTAAACTACCAACGCAATGCTAGCAGGCAGGCAACCTAGGTGCCACTTGGTACAATAACAGGAACCAGCTGAATCACATCAGCGGGTTTCTTAAATAACGAACTGCAAAGATTAGTGCTTGGAAGACAGCAGTGATGAAACAGAAGGAATCGAAGAAATTAAATTAAGGAAGAAAAAGTAAAATCGAAAATAGAAGTGCTTAAGATAACAAAAGAAAAACTACAATGGAATAAATGACAGAGAGAAGAGAAAAGTAGTACCATGCCACCTATTTACATAGATTTATAGTAATTTGTTGCTGTATTGCATTTGATATTAAGTTAGTTTATATACTGAAAAGTTCGGTTTAGGCTATACATCAATTTCTGTCACCGCGAACTTTCTGTATCTACCTGTGTATATCCCTTTCTCCCAAGTACAAGGAGTAGAATAGGAGAAACATAGTGACGTAGACAATAAAGAATCACAGGTATTTCTGCAAAGCTATGTGCATGTGAAATGCATATATGTCTATTGGGGACAGATAATAATTGTTCGTAGCTTAACATACTTTTAGGATATGTATAATGTTTATGTTATTAATATAAAATAAATCTACCTAGTCCTTTTTCTTATCATTTAAATTGAAGTGTAAAATGCTACTTGTAAAATATTGCATAATTGATGCTCTTTCGATCTGCAGCAGTAGTATGATTATGCCAGTTCGAGAGCAAGGACATAGGGCACCGGAGCCACAGCTGACTGTCGCTGTGTTGGAATTACCACTTTCCCTTAAAGTTTTCAATTTTATCTTAAAATCAAATATTTTTCCCCTAAAAACAATTTTTTTTCCTTTTGCATTTCCATTTTTTCCTCGTAATTTCCCATTATTCATTCGAAAACACTGATCCCCATTTAAAAAAAAAACACCCCCAAAGGCTCTTTTCGATCAACCTGATGGACTTGGGGGGATCGGTTTTCAATTGCACGACATCACCCCTTCACCACACCCCTACACAATCTCACCTCAGCCCCTCCCCAACCACACCCTCAGCCCAAATAACCATAAATATAAAAGAAATATAAAATTCGAGCAATGCTAACCTTACACTCCCCTTCTCGCTATAAAGAATACCAACTATCAGTCCTCTTGCCATGATAATACATAAAAAAACACATAATTTAAAAACCTAGAAAAATAATTACCTCTATGTTAGATGCCAGTGACCTTGACAGTGACCCCAATAACCTTAAAGGCATGGCTCGCAATAAATAAAACATTCAATAATAAA
>NQII01009638.1:18966-52085 GCA_002778355.1 Clitarchus hookeri | reverse complement strand
TTGTGTTATATGAGTACTTGTCGGTTTGTTAGCTAGTACTCAAGCAACCAGACAAGAGTGAAGATGTTGAGTGTTGTTTCTTGTGTGCATGAATACCATTTTGGGTGGGAACTGATCAACATGTCTTAAATATGCTGCAAAGAAGTGCTACAACATTAAGATCGTATTTTGAAAAACATGAAGATAAAAAAGCACCTATTTGTAATTATTAATTACCTTTAATTTTTTATAAACAGATTTTTATATGCAAATGCACTGCTGAAAGATAATTGACAAAAAATTAATTGAAAAAATTGTTTTAAAGAACTACTTTCTTGCCGTTAAATATACCAAAATTAATTTATAAGGTTTGTCTAAAGCATTTTGGTGTTTTTTTTTTTTTCAATCATTAACGTTTTAAGGAAGCTCCCCTGAATCTTGGGCCAGGTAAGTGGCCCTGAGCTCCAGTCAGTATGACAGGCTGCGGCTCGGTCAGCCTGGTTCGCAAGCAGTTACAGCCTGTAGGCAGGTAGGGAGACTAGGGTAGTTAAAGTGGATGGATAAGGAAGAAAAATTAAGTTTGTAACCTTTTCTTCCAAGAACAACATTCTGATTGGAAAAACTAAGCTTTGGGTGTCACAGTACAAAACTCATCAGGAGCCCAATCAAGCCGAACAGTGAGGTGACCGAGCCGGTAGAGAGAGAAGTCGTTAACTGCACCGCTCACGGACCCAAACCCTGTTTATTAGATTGTGATGCCCAGGGAACATGGAGGATGTTGGCCATTTGTGGTTAGTCTTACTACGGCAGTTAGGCAACACTGTATCAGCTGCGATGGTCAAAGACGTCTTGCTGTGCCTGCCCTGTGTATAGAGTGGTCGCAGTGTCACATGGTAGGAGTCTATCAGTTGTCATTCTCTTCATGATATGGGGGAGCTGATAACTGAGTATGTTGGAGCCATGGTGGTGTAGTGGTTAGACTACTTTCTTCCCATTAAGGGATCGAACAGGGTTCGATACCCAGTGGTGTCGCTCCCAGATTTTCTCATGTAGGAATCATGCTAGACGATGCCACTGGTTGGTGTGTTTTCTTGAGGATCTCCAGTTTCCCCCGCCTTTGCATTCCGGCACTGCTCCTTACTCACCTCACTTCATCCTCATCGGCTCTCAAGACCTCGATGTTAAGAGCGACCCAAATCTCTTCACACTCTCCACTTAACTGAACATAAGAAATAATTAAATATGTATTTGAATACAAATCATTAATACTGCTATTTATTTGGTTAATCATAAATAATATTTTATAGGTGTAGTGAAGAGTGAAATATGTATGTATTCATTATTAGAGATTGTTATTACATAGTTATGCAGTTTCTGTGAAACTTTTAAGATGTGTAATGTGAAATGAATTTGGTTAGTGTGATAGTATAGGGTCCAAATTAAGTGTTTGCAATATTTTATTACATGTGTGAAGAAAATATGTTCAGTAATGTTTAGGACTTAATAATACCCTAGTTTGTTTTGGTTGTTGTGCTGTGAATGAACTTCACTTTAGTAGTTGCTGCGACCGAGCATGGTCAGTCTGACGAGATGCGGACCGGGAGAAGTAGTAACGCATGTGATTCTTCAGATAAAATGTGATAAAGTTAATGTTTTCATAACAGCTACAATAAAATCAGAATTATAATACGGTGGCAATTTGATCTTAATAGAAGTTAAAGTTAATGTAATTGTACTTCTGTAGAGTGTTTAATAACACCCATATTTAAACATGATGGTATTGTAAACATGAACAACAACATGTGTGACAGGTGGAGATGTGCAGAATGCCTGCTCTTGCAATCACGCTAAGCCTGGAGCATGCTGGCCGGATGCTGGGAGGTGACTCGGAGGGTGACATGGTTGCTTTCATATCTGGTCTCCTGTTGGGCAACGACCAGCAAGTGCGCAACTGGTTCGCCATGTTTGTACGCAACAGTCAGAAGGTGAATATAAATACTAAGTAGTTGTAGTGATAATTCACTGGTGCGCTAAAATCATAATATGTCGTGAGGAAAGGGGGAAGGGAACTCTTGTTGGCAAAGTACAGTTTACAGGAGAGCTGATATTCAATGTCTGGGTAAAAACAGTCGATTTTCTGCTTGTGTGTAAAGGAAACCCTAAACAAGGACAGTTAACTGCAAACAGCCTATACCTGTGAGTCGACAAGTTACACTGATAAACTTTACGCCAATTTTACGCCAAACTTTGTTTTTGCCTTATCAAATTTCAAAAATTTTAATTTCTGTTAAATTTTGAGATAGAAGGGTGATGTTTGAGTTAAAATGTTCAAATTTTGACCTCTAACAGATAAATCAGAAAGTCGGTTTCAAATTCACCCGACAAGAGTTCCCTTCCCCTTTTCCGCATTACATATTCTGATAACTGTCTTGAAAAAATAATTTATAAAGAATAAATTGGATATTGTCTACCCTAAGCAATTAGTATTACGTTTTCTTGGCTGTTTGGCTATTCTGAAGTTTGGTCTCAAATGGCCATGGAATCAGTAAAGTCTTGATCAGCTCTAATTTTGGGCTAACTCACCAAATGTGTCATCAATTTCATGCTCTTATGTTGATAAATCTGCCCGATTATTTTACATATCTGTACATCCCAGATTGTGTGACAATTACTATCCAGCCTTTATGATCTGTCTGGTGCAGTATCAGAGAAGTAATGCCATCCATTACCTCAGCTTATTTGTGGTTGGAGGCTCTGTAGGGTCATTTCCTGACTAATAGTTTTAGTTTGTAATGAGGAAACCTCTTTATAATTAGGTTGTCATTTTATAGATAGGGTGCGCTGGATTTTGTAAAGAAAATTACCTCGTGTATCCCAAAATAAGTTGTACCATGTAAACTGATATATAGGTACGGTATTTGCATTCCATAATCTAAGGTACAGGGATCTGTACCTCTACATATTATGCTACATCTAATAAATACTGTAACAACCTGCAAGATGCATAACACACTACTTGCTCACAAGCTATTGTACTTTGACAAAGACATGTTTTCAATCATCTGGTGCTGGCAGCTGGATGCCATGTTATAAACATAGCTCACTTTTATTTTACTCTCAGCCTTTTATGTGTTGCATACTTGAGAAAAGGTTAGTTTGTTCCCATCTTTTACGATGCCTCTAGAGAATAAATGAAATGGATAATAAAAGAATTAATATAATCACATTAATTAAATACCAAAGGTAATAAGACAAGTAAATATTACTCTCAATCGTTTTTACTGAATTAAATACTAAAAATTAGTTTTCAAAACTGTTTAAAAATAGTTCACTAGCAGTGACACAACAATAAAATATTCTTGACGTTTTTTAAAATGGCGTTGAAGGTAAGTGGGTGGAGGGTCCACCTGCTCAGACTAAAGCGCGGCATCATGCAAATTGCCGGCTTCTCAGGCGGCAAGGGATTGACTCCCTTGTGAGTAGGAACTGTATAGATGCGAAATGAGCTGCGGCGTTCGGCGCTACAGTTCACTAGGGGGAGCACCAGATGCTGAGGCTTGGATATTTATCCGACAGCGCTCGTGGCGCGTCAATGAATTAATATGTGTGTGTTTTGTTCCCCCCAGAGGAAGTACGACTGGCATACAACCCTCCAGCTCTGTCGCAGCGAACTACTGAGGCGGCTGCAGACCATCATCTTGTTCTCCATGGACAGTCAGCTCCCTGAGTCTTGTGTCGTTGAGGCTTCTGCCCTGTTGCGTCTCTACTGTGCTCTGAGGGGCATCGCAAGCATCAAGTATGATCACCATTCTCATATATTGCCACGTTTTATCCAAAAATTTGTTCTGCATTGTGCATCAAAATTTAACTTGACATGTTTAAGACTTAAAATACAAGGTTCAAATTATGGTATGTAAAACCATTGGAATAAGATTTTTCCTCAAGGACTTAGCCACCCAAGTGCTTATCTGTCTGTATATGGCTGGCATAGATCCTTAATAAATACAGTATTCTTGTTTCAGAGGTTTGAACTTTTTTTTTGTTTTTCAGGTATCTTTAGGTGTAGTTGTATTGAAATTTTGAAAATTTCAATAAAACTACACCAACCGATACCTGCAAATGATGGTTGAGCAAACGTAGCAAACAGAAATTTGTCAGTAAATCTTTTCTTTCCGGTAAACCTCTAACCTCTCTTAATATTTTGGAACTGGCGAAATGAAAGAGCATCTGTAGACCAACTTTGTACATAATTTAACAGCAGTGTTTTAATATTGTAGTGTTGACTATAGAGGCTAACCTTTATTTTACTTGGCATTGATGTGTTGCTTGCTGGTATTTCTTTCTAGATCACAATTTAATTTTTTTATTCTGGTTATATATTATAACTATTGGGATTTAGGGTAAAGTTTGACGCGTGACATTGGTGATTGACGAGGACGTCACGGTATGGCTAGTTTTAGGTGTGTCGGTCAGAGACACGGCTGGCTGTCAAGATTGATTTATGGTTTGTGCACTGGAGCCCGGCCGGTATACAACCTGGGGCTAGTGGTACGCTGAGTCCTTGGCAGAGGGCGACGACGACGGGATGTGGTTCTCCGATGGTCTTGAATGTTAGCTGAAATAAGGAGGGGGAGGCATCTGGGAGGTGAGGTGTCTCCAACTGTCGGGCGGATTGCGGTCATACCCGGGGGAGTTGTGCTACAAAGTGCAGTTGGGGCTGGGTTACAGCCCAAGTTAAGCTTGGAGTTGGTAGCTGCCTTTCTAATACACAACCTGGTACCACTCCTACGGGTGTAGGGCATGTAGGCAGGTTCTATGGTCGGCCACGCAAGAGAGGAGCAGGCAATGAATTACCAGAGTCGTACGCGATTACTATAACCGGCGACAGTTCAGCGCGGTGGTTAGAGCAGTGGGTTTACTCTGGGAGTCCGACAATGACATGAGTGTGGACCGAAGACCCCCAGACCCAGTCTCTCACACTCTTTCCGGCGACAGTTCAGCGTGGTGGATGAGTGAATGGACTGGACTGACTGACTAACTGCCTTGTGGCTATGACCTAATGGTTGGGGCTCTACCATACTGCACACCAGGTGCACAGTACGAGTGGTCGTCTAATGTGTATTGTTCTGACTATGTGCACCTGAAAAAGGCGGAGTCGAGTGGTGAACTTCACAGAGAAGTGCCATGTCGAGATAGTGGGATAGTCCAGTGCAGCCCGTAGCTGCGAAGGACAGGTGGGGGCCCACACGGGGTCCCTTGCCGGGACTTGGTAGGGTAGTAAGCAGTTACTACCCTACGCCGAGAACGGGAGCGAGTGGTGAGCTCCAACAAGGGGCGCCACGACAAGAGGAAGCCAGCTGCGTGTAACAATCCAACCACAGAGGGCCTTTAACAGGGCCATCCAGCTCACCAGACCTCATCAACTGCTGGAACGTATCTGGGCCATCCAACTCACCAGACCTCAACTGCTGGAGCAACTACCACGTAACGCGTGCAGATAGGTAACCCCGTCGTCACTCGGGGACCTGTCCTGACACCTAATGCCCCTACAGCGTCGGAAACGTAGCCAGAACATTGTAACCAGCCCTTCAGGCCCAGAACTCGCAGGGCGTTAAAACATGTATAAAGTCCCGCAACAGTGCCGGGAATGTATGAGTAAATTCCCATTAAATAAACCTGTTCAAAACTAAGAAAGAAGTCATGATGAAGTCATTGTGTGATATACCCTCAACCTTACAAGGCACCCTATAGTCTGTGCCACTGAACATTAACTGTTGACCCTACGAACCATTCTGTACACCACAGATGGGTAGTAGCGTCAACTTGCTAAAATACTAAACTAACAAATCACGACCATCTTTAAATAAGTGATTGTCGACGGAGACCAAACTGAAGCTCCTAAATACTAATATATTAAATGGTGAATTCGAACACGGCTGGCATAGTTTTATTTTCAGATTATTTCTGCATCTAATTTTTTCACCCACAAAATAATTTTCCAAGAGTGATTCAATTATTGGCATAAATAAAGTAATTTTAAACAGTTTTGGAGAGGTGATATGTTATCTGTTTGTAGTAATTAGTTTTTAATGCTCCGATTCTTGGTCTTCCGATTCTTGATTCCACGATTCTTCAAGAATCGAGGGTATCGAGGAATTGAGGAATCAAATTTGACATCACTACTCGTAATTCCCATTCTTTACTCACGCTGTCAGACATACTGGTAATGCTGTGTTAATATGAACCGTCCAAAGTATACGTAATATTTTTAGTTTTTCTGGTTTATATTAGTAATCATATTTTTCAGCATCAAATGAAAGTCTGCAAAAAAAGGAAAGTGAATGTTGTACTTCATGTTTTAAAGCATGAACCAAAGCAGGCCCATCACTGTATTAAACTTAATTACTGTACAAAACTTTCATGTGGTCTAGTTACAATTGGTATGTGTCGCTGTAGGTTCCAGGAGGATGAGGTGAGTTTGATTGTGCAGCTGCTGACCTCGCACCCACCACCGTCGCCAGCCGGGGTGCGGTTTGTCTCCATCGGCTTATGCATGCTGATTGCATGTCCCTCGCTGATTGGCCAGCAGGAACACGAGAAACGCAGCATTGAGTGGGTTCAGTGGCTTGTCAGGGAAGAAGCGTATTTTGAAAGGTAATCGGATTACAGGAAGTTTTAGTGTTCAATTCCTTACAAATAAAATGTATTTTTTTTACTGAAAGTATTTTCATAAATTATTATTCTAGAAATGTAGGCATGACAGTTAATGAGTTTCAGCTTTCCTCTACTTTTGTATTTGTCCTTTTTATTTGTCACTATTTTATGTCATAGGTCTTCCTTTACATGTTTTGTTTTTATAGTCTAAATAAAAAATGTTTTTCCTCAGACCAAGCAGTAATATGAAAGTTTAGGGTAACTATGCTAATGTGGAGTTTGTCTCTCTCCTTATGATAATTTATACAGTGGTTATAATAGAATGTAGAATTAGTGCAAGGATAAACAGACTGATGAGGGGGAAATTGTAACCTGTGTCAAGTCACTCATTTGTACCAGGTTTGACGAGTGAAATGAATTTTAAGGTTTTTTCCTAAGTAAAAATGTTAAGTATTGTTATGTTATTTTCTGTTGTAATGAGATATTGCTGTAGCATGGACATTTTGACTTGTGTATGTATGTGTACCACATTTGTCTGAATATAGGACAGCCTTGAAACTGCATCAAAAGTTAGGATGACCANACTTGTGTATGTATGTGTACCACATTTGTCTGAATATAGGACAGCCTTGAAACTGCATCAAAAGTTAGGATGACCATCCTTAATATTTATAAATCACAGTATATTAATTTTTTTAAGTTTTTTAGTGGCATGTATTGTTATGAACTATATGTCTTGTCAAAAACATTCACTTGAGAATTGTTAGTATATGAAAATAAAATTACCCTCAACTTTTTTAAAGTAAAAACTGCAATAAAACACAGTTTTATATTTGTGGTTATATGACATGTACCTAATATCACTATAAAACATTATTATTTTTATAATACAAATGAGCAGTTTGATTTGTGAGTGTGTGTGAAAGAGAGAGATTGTGTGTACGGGTGAGAGAGAGAGAGACGGTGTTTGTGTGTGTGTGCATGTGCGCACGTGGGTGCATGGGCATGTGTGGGTACATACACATACTTGCATGTGTTGCAATTTTTAT
Source organism: Clitarchus hookeri (assembly GCA_002778355.1). Classification (NCBI taxonomy): domain Eukaryota; kingdom Metazoa; phylum Arthropoda; class Insecta; order Phasmatodea; family Phasmatidae; genus Clitarchus; species Clitarchus hookeri. Next base: position 44,403 of record NQII01009638.1, on the reverse strand, counting down.
ATTGTGCAAAGAGCCATGCAAACACTGCATCATATGACGTGACGTATTGGCAGAGTTTATGTGTGATTTAACTATCACTGCTTGCAGTGCCACAGTTGGCTAAAGAAAACATGATTAATTTATGCTGTGGTCGAGAAGGTTAACACAAGTTTGCATTGTGCACTGTGCAGTGCGAGCGGTGTAGCAGCCTCTTTCGGTGAGATGCTGCTGCTGATGGCGATTCACTTTCACAGTAACCAGCTGAGTACNCGAGCGGTGTAGCAGCCTCTTTCGGTGAGATGCTGCTGCTGATGGCGATTCACTTTCACAGTAACCAGCTGAGTACAATTTGCGAGCTGGTCTGCTCCACGCTCGGCATGAAGGTGCCCATACGCCACAACAACATGACCCGTATGAAGCAGATATTCACGCAGGAGATCTTCACTGAGCAGGTACGTTCATTCACCCACTTCACCTCTTTTCCCTTCCCCCCGCACCATCATGTATTACTGAAACTGGTCCAGTAAGGAATAAGGAAACAAGTTCCAGGTCTGTTTGGAAAAAACAAGTCAAGTACGAGTAGTTACATAGGGGTGGAGGGTGGTTGTGCTTCCAAATCATTGCTGGTCTAGCTTCTCCACCAAGTGAGAGTGATGTCATGTAATGAGCGTAGCTACCAAAGACTCCATGCATCTTGTGCTATACACCAAACCAAGTTTTAAATAATAATAGTGTGGAGAGTGTAAGGTAATGGTATAAGTCACATTCAGACAAAAAAAATAAGCTGCCGGTCTGGAAATAAATTACTGTAGTATTTTAGTTAGATTTGTAAGAAATAACTCTTTTTTTTTTTTTTTAATTTGAAACATTAAGCACTTTATTTATAAACATAATGATAGAGACAGTGGAAAATTGTGAGTATCCATTTTAGTTGAATGTGATAACTTAGCTATTTGGATGTACTGTAAATAGTAGTTATTCATTATTTTAAAGTAGCAGAATTCTTATTGAACCAGTCAAATGAGTAAATAGCTACACACTGGGATGTTAACCAAAAAAAAAGAAAAACTTGAGATGTTAATTAAAAATAACACATTGAAACCATTCAATCAATCAGATTTTTTGACAATATACTGCATTATGTGTTCCAGGTGGTTACCTCGCACGCTGTCAAAGTCCCAGTTACTGCCAATCTGAATGCGAACATTACTGGGTTTCTACCTGTTCACTGTATCCACCAGCTGCTGAAGAGCAGAGCATTCACAAAGTACAAAGTGCCAATAAAGGAGTGGATATACAGGTGTGTGGTATACCTTTGATTATTGGTAAAGTCCTGAACATCTCACATTGTAATCTGGCATTGTGCTAAACTCCACAGTTCTGCATGTACAAGAACAGAGGCCATTTGTTCACTGGATGCTGCGAAAATTAAGATTCACTCTCCCATTAAACTGGGCCTGACAGATTTAAGCTACCGTTTTATATGTTTGCTTTTAAATCAGAGTCATTCAGAATGTGTTGGATGACTGTAGGTGAATGATATACGTATATGAAATGTTTACTGTCATGATGGCTAACCTTTTACCAATTAATTAGAGTTGTTCGAATGCAACTTTTTTTTCTCACAAAACGAAATTGAATAATTTGTTATGAACTTTCCTGAAACCGAAACAAAAATAAAAGTTAATTTCATAAGAGCTAAGTTTTAACATGGGTTCTTGCCCAAATTTAAATTTCGGTTTCATGTAGTTATTTTAGTTTTAAAATAATGAAAACAAACAAGGTGATCCACATACAAAAATTTCCTTTGCTAATGCACTAAACGAACTTTCATTTAACACCATAATATTCAACAAAATCAAGGATTTTTGTTTCTTTAAAACTTTCGGCAGCCAAATTTCCTACCAAAATGAAAATGAAAGTTGTAATTTTTTGGTTTTTGTGTCAGTATATCGAATGTTTGCACAACCCTACAATTAATACAAAGTAATAGGGTCTCTAGTAATTTGTGTTAAAACAATAATTTAAGCAAATGATGTTGATAGCTTATTTTGAGAAGTGTTTTGTTTAGTTTGGGAACTTAATGTTGCAGCCAGATCTGCAGCAGTGTGGCACCCCTGCACCCAGTGTTGCCGCCTCTGGTGGAGGTGTACGTCAATTCGATGCTCGTCCCCAGCTCCAAGATCCCGCAAGAACACAACAACATGCCCATCTCCGAGGAAGAGATACGCTCCGTATTCAAAACATCCATCACTAGCGGCCAGAACGTGAGAAGTCCTTCGCTCACCTCGCAGCTCCTGCTACTTTATTATCTTCTATTGTACGAAGATGTTAGGTACGGCTTCTGTGTTTGCATTGCAAAGAGTCAGGGCCATGCATTTACACTTCTATTAATGTTTATGAACTCCTTTTTCTTTCTTGTTGTTCAACTTCTAACTTGTTAATAAATATTTCTTATGTAACCAGTGCCAATATTTGTACTTACGATTACCTGCCATTCAAAAATCGTACTGGGTGTTTGGTAGTCACAATTCACAATGCTGTATTCCATTTTATTTTAATGACTTTAGAAGTGAATTTTGATATACTAGAGTCTCTACCTTTTAGCCTAGGGGTATGAGTTCTATATTTCACCATTTCACTTGTAATACTGAGTTTGTGGAAGAAATTAAAACTGTTAAAGAAAACGATTTCAAACCTTTTCGTGTCACATGTTTTCTTCAACAAAATGGCTGTGGTGCAAACAAAGGTTGTGCTGCTGTCTTTAAACTGCAGAGCAGCATGTTGCATTAAAAGTGACGGTGGTAATTAAATGTGACATAATATGTATTGGTGTTCCCCTATGAAACTGTTGTAAATTTTTCACCATTTCAGGTTGGCCAACACTCAGAATATTCTCTCCTCTGGTCGCAATGTGAAGATATACTCAGCTGAATTTCTTTCTGAAATTCCAATAAAATATTTGCTCCAGCAAGCACAGAAAGATCAGCAGAGCTATGCAGGTTTGTTGAAAGTAAAATACATTTTTGCTATGAATATGAAACTTTCACTTTCATACACAATAATGCATGCATATAATAACTGAGAGAACTTCATACACAGTATTTTAATTTCGGTCCTGAAGTGTATCCCTCCCAATTTTGACCTGATCTGTCTAGAAGGGATGGAAATTGTAAATGAGAGATACGTGACCCCTCTTTGGGTTTCAGACCCAGTGAGGGGCCGGAGCCCACTTTGGCCTACACAGTACTGTATTTTAAGTTGGGTACTGAAGGGTATCCGTGTCTTATTTGGTCCCGATTCATGGAACTGTGCAGAATTTTATAGAGAACAAACATACTTGCATACATACAAACTTTGACATTCATATTTATGTTTTTGAAGTACATCTTCAGAAATCTCAGTTGGCCTATTCCATGTACAATAGAACCCCAATTTAACAAAATGTCATGGTTCCTGAAAATCTTTATATTCTATTTAGCTGTTTCATTAAATCCAAATTTACCTATTTTAACACCCCAACACCAAGAAGTTGTTATGAAAATGTGTGTTTTTTTTTTTACGTTAAGACAGTGCTTCGTCGTCGATGGTGCAAAATAATATTTATTTAAATTAAAACTAGTGCAATTCACTGGGCAGGTGTTCTGCAAATGAAATGCTACCCCAAAAGACCATCAACAATGTGTAGTTGACGAGAATAAAGTTTAAACATTGTGCGCTACTTAACTTTTAACAAGTGCGAAATCCATTTCCGAAAACCTTTTTGTGCAACATTTGGACATTAACTAAATGTTAATTTATTTCTATAGGAATAAGTTTTCTGGATAAAAATATACTGTTACAAGATTGTAAACAACCTTATATTAACTAGAAAAAAGTTCAAACGTTTTGTGCAGCTTACCTTATTTAACGAGTACGTAATCCATTTCTGATAACCCTTTGTACAAAAATTAGATGATTTATTGATGAAATTTTAATTTATTTCAATAGGAAGGAGTCTTCTGGATAAAAATTAATGCCTTAATACACTCAACGTTGTGACAATGAAGGTGTACAGGGCCAGGGCAAGGCAGGCATGCAGATTGCGGGTCTCCCAAGCGGCAAGGGGTTGACTCACATGTGAATAGGAGTGGTACAGAGGCGAAATGAGCGGTGGCCTCGGTCGCTACGGTACCCCAGGGGAGCACCAGAGGCCGAGTCTTGGATACGTATCCGACAGGGCTCGTAACCCGTCAACTGTATAATTTACATTCCACAAGGCCGTGGACCACCTCTTACCGCCACAAAAACGTAAATATTGTGGCACATGCTGCGAATGCCAACGTTCTCTCTAAAATGAAGTAAATAAATAAACAAACCATTGTTTGTATGCTGCAGCACAATCATGCCTTCATTTATCCAACACACTGATGCCCCGTAGTGGCACAAGTAAAGTCAGCCGACATGCATGCATACAGCTGGTGTGAAGGACATGATCTACTTTTCAAGGGCAACTGCAACACGTGCGCAGAGAAGCAAGGCGGGTTGTAGCAGAAATGGCCGTCATTGTTGATGTAATGTGTGGTATGCAAAGTCAAAGCCAAAAAAGTAAGCACAAAACTAAAATTCAAGACCATAAATAAAATCGTATTCCAATAAACAATGGTGTAAACAGGTCATCAACAGGCACTGCAGTCAATTCCAGTTGCAATCCGTAATCAAAATCCAATGATCAAAGTTATAGCAGCGCTATTGGGAAATTTATCCAGAAGCCAAACACAGCACGCAAAGACATGGCGTGGTTACAAGATAAAAGGTGCTCATGGGAGGGAAAGGAATGATCTGTAACATTCACTGTTATTGGTTGCTGCTGTTGCTGTTGCTGTGTGCGCGTGGTTCGAGGGTAGTTAGGCACTTGATGGGAAGGCCGCGGCGGGGAAGAACAAAGGAGCCCTTCGTGATGTCATGTGTCGCACAAAGTCTAACNAGGCACTGCAGTCAATTCCAGTTGCAATCCGTAATCAAAATCCAATGATCAAAGTTATAGCAGCGCTATTGGGAAATGTATCCAGAAGCCAAACACAGCACGCAAAGACATGGCGTGGTTACAAGATAAAAGGTGCTCATGGGAGGGAAAGGAATGATCTGTAACATTCACTGTTATTGGTTGCTGCTGTTGCTGTTGCTGTGTGCGCGTGGTTTGAGGGTAGTTAGGCACTTGATGGGAAGGCCGCGGCGGGGAATAACAAAGGAGCCCTTTGTGATGTCATGTGTCGCACAAAGTCTAACACACTGGGTGTGCATGCACTCAACTCATCACCGCCACTGTAGTTTTAGACAGATTATAACTTATATTTGTTTGTTATGTTTTGGCGGTAGCTTTAAAGGTACCTACTGAGAAATACCTACATGTTATTATTGCCATAGGAATTTATTTTTGTTAGATTTTCATTTAAATTTATTCCATTTTGGCTGGGGGTTATTTTATTATTTTATATATTTTGGGACTTTTTGTTAGTTCCTGAAAACCTTTACTTTAGATCAATTTTTTCGTTACTTACGTGTTCGTTACTTTAGGGTTCGACTGTACTAAAATATAAAAGTTATTGTTTTGGTTTTCTTGAGTTATTTTTTGTAATGGAAATGTTAATTTCTGTGTTAATATTGTGTACTTCAGATAAATAGTGTTGTTATTAAAATTTTGTTATTTTGATACTACAGTGTTTATTTTGATTAGGTTATGTAGTATTTTTCTTTTTTCTGCGAATAAGGATTTCCTTGAATTTCCGGTTATTCATCCTGAAAAACTTTGCAATGGATAGTTCTATATTGAAAGAATGTATAAAATGCAGTACAAATCCAAGTTAGTTAATTAATTAATTATTTTGTACTGTACATTTTTTAGATTTTTTTAAATGTAATGTCAATTAGCAATTTGTAGTCATATTTGATCAATTATAGCATTTTACCTATGCATGTGGTAGTTGCCAAAGCTGATAATTAAAATAAATTATGTTTCAGGATTGTTTTCTCCATTACTGCGACTTTTGGCCACAAATTTCCCTCATCTTTCCTTGGTCTGTGATTGGTTGGATGATGATATTCTGCAAGATCAATGTGAACGCCATAAGATGTTCCAGCTGACAAAAAAGCAGCTCAGTTTTCAAATAACAGACGCAGTTATTGATGAAGGTAGTACATTGTATCACAATTTTTCTTCTGATTTTATTGCTTTTCACCAGTTTAATTTTGCTTATGGGAGGTAATATTTGTGGAGATAAAAATAAACATTGGTATGTGTGTTTTTTGAGTTGGGTTATTTGATTGTGGCCAGGTAAAAGGATATCTGTAGGGGCTGGAAAAGTTTGATGTTTTGAAATGTCAGAAGGCAGTATTTTCTTTTCAGTATTTTAACTTAACTAACGTTTTTATCTTGAGAGCTTCGGAAAAGACTTTCAACCATTAAATCAAATAATTAAATTAAGGGATGGCATTGTTAGAGAAGGCAGAATGTTACCTATTGAAAATGTTTTTTTATCAAATTTTTGCTTTTGCCATTAGTGGGGGGACAAATTCTCATTTACTTGTTTAGATAAAGTAGCCTATAATAGTACATGCATAGGTAATTTTTTGGAAGACAACCTTTTCTCTGTAGGAAAGTGGAGTTTGATTATATTCAAGGTCACATTTTTCAGTTGTTATAATTTTGTAGTAGTACTTTTCCCAGGAAAAATGTTTTATATTCCTTATACAGTACTTTTTCATTAAAAACCCATGCCACTGTAATAACGTACGTGATTCTCTAGTCTCTAATGCAGCTTACAATTTTTCTTTTATGTGCTTTTTGCCTTTGTTTCTCTCTACCTTTCCATATACTTCATGTTGTAGACATTATTCACACATTACCCTTATTCCCAGTTAAACCTGTCTACTCATTAAAGTTTCAAACATACTACAGTGGAACTGCGCTATAATGATAGTCGACAACGGGAAAATAAATTATTGCTATAGCAAAGTTTCGTTATAACAAAATTTACAGTGATCCATAATTTTTTTATTCACATCATGGGAGGGGGGGTAGGCGGATAGCATCTCGCCGCCCCTCCTGCGTTCAACAGTACGTACCATTCCCCTCTGCCCCCCTAGTCTATATCCAACGTAACCCCCGCCTCCTCTTTCTGGTTCACTACTAGCTCCACTTCCGATCGTACCTCTCCCCTTTGTACCCCTCTTCCTTATCCCTCACTACAACACCTGCACACACTTCTTCCCACGCTCCTCCATGAGATGCGAGTGACGCCACGCGACACAGACTAACAAAGGCTGGCTCGGGCATGGCAAATGGGTGGATGTCACTTGCAATGTGACGACGTATTTAAACATGAAAAAAATATGAGTTTACAGATGTTCATATTGCTATAGTGAAAGGCTTCATTAACAGACTTACATTATAAACGAAATTAAGTTTCTTTCAAATAATAGGGCAAATGATGTAGCATTTAAAAACTATCGCAATGGCGGATGTGACGCTATAGACCATACTCGGAATAACGCGGTTCTACTGTATGCGTAGTGATGTCTTGGTCAGAATAATTTGAAATAGGTGTTTTTCTATGAGATAATGTTATGGGAAATTTAAGAAATATTGAAATTGTGTATCTATTTAATTGTAGGTGTTTGAAATATTTACTGCATCAGAGTTGATTGGCAAAACAATTAACTGATCTAAGTATGTTTTGTTACACAGAAATGTATGATTTTGTTATTGTCCATTATTTGCCACCAACCACAGGTATGATACACTGGTGATAAACAAGTCCCTTTGGACCAGGTATCTCCACTGCTTGGAGCTAAATTCACTTTGACAGTCAACTGGTCACTGAATATCCACCAATGCTTATATAAGAACTTGTTTCAGCATTTAAGGATGTGCACACGTGCCCGTCAAGAACGAGCATGATACTGCAGCAGTTGATTGCTTCTCCTCCAAATGAAGTGTGGCAGTTTGCAGAAATAATTGTCAAGCATTTCAAGTCACTTCTTGATGATAAAATGCCAAGAATTATCCAAGGTAAGCACAGCTTACAAGTTTACTTGCTTACTTCAATAAAGTATAGTATATATCGTCGCAAAAGAAAAGAAATTACTGTAATGAAATATGTTAAAATATGCATTGGTGTATGTGTATATTAATTTGTATTATTTCCTGCCTATCATTGTGTTATTTTATAGTTTTGTTTAGAGATGTGCTGATCTGGATCAGCGAGTGCCAATACGGCTGATATTAAACTACCGATATTTCTAATATTTTACTATATCGCATCATCAGCTGATATTTGATACAGCTGTGTAAAAATAGCCTATACAAATTATTTATTACCTAGATATACATTATCTAAACAACATGTCTGCAGTGCACAATAAATATTTTCTGTTATTTCGCGATGCAAAATAAACTGCGAAATTAACCTGTATACAATAAATACATGAGATTTTTTTAAAGAAATTCTTAAGTTTTGCTAAATTTACTTATTTTTGTGCAAAATTCAATGAAACCACATGTTAAAAATATAAAGATTGCACTATCCCATTTTGTAATGAAAAACTGCATCAGAAAACAATGAATGGCACACAAACAAATAAAATAAAAACATTGCATAGGGTTTTAACATGTGTTATTGCTAACTTTCTTCATTGGGAACAATATTGTGAAATTTAGTTCCAGCCACCAGAGGGTTCTGGAGGTATATAGCAGTGATTGTATTGTGTGGTTGCTTCCTTGTAGTTAATACATATACCACTACGAAGAAAAGAAGTGTAATAAAAATTGGCAGTGAATGTGTCTACTGCGGACACAGTAGGCTTTAAACATTAACCTTTAATTGTAACTAAAATTGTCAGTATTCCAGCGCGCATGAAAATTTGAAAGTGAATGAATCTGTGTGTTTGATAAAGATCAGCAAATAATGATGTGCAAATCGTACTATCAAAGGACTGACTAGTGTTACCAGTTAAGCAGATTTTCCTGTAGTTTATTTAGTGTAGAAATATCAGTTTTGGTGGGTAGCTGAATTTATGGTGGATTTTTAAAAAAAGAAAAGGATACTTATTATAAGTATTTGAGTAGTGGGCAAAGTTTCTGTCTTCCTCACTTTATCATGTCTCTCAGTGAGATGTATGGAGTTATTTGAAGAAGGGGTAAAGGGGACTATAATTATAATTTTTGAACACTTAAGGTATATTTTGCAGATGATCATGTAAACACATTTACATGTAGTTTACGTTAAAAATATTTAAAATTTTTGTTATTGCGATGTGGAAACAAGCAACTTCTGACATAGAACTGAAATTTCAAATGTCACATGATATTATATATGATCTTATTTCTCAAATTAAAAACAGCCATTGTCATATTTTTTTAATACTACTATTATTATAAATGCATTCTGGCAAAATTGTTGCAGATTTTGCAATTAATTTTAGTGAATTTTCAAAATAGGACTTGGCAACAGTAGAACAGTCATATGTGCGTGCATAAAACATTGTACAAACAGTGTTGCACATTGAGAAGGGATAAATGCAGCAGTAAGTCATAGTTCCGGTATAATTATAAACGACAGTTGTCTGTGCTCAGTGTGCTTCTAGTTCAGCTATTAAGAGGGCAAAATGTAATAGGAAGGTATTTATTTATGCCAGTATGAAAGCATTCATATCTGCAAACATTAGTTGGAGAAACTTTATAATCCCTTTCTGTGGTTCACGTCTTTCATATAGAGGGTGTCAGTGATCTACCCAATGCTAAAGCTCTATGGCAGAATTAATGTTCAACTTGTACACAAGTCGAATAAATAAAATATTGCCTTCGTTGTAAGGAATTTGAAGTGTTCTGCGATGAAACATCCAGCAGAAAATGCCACTATGTCTTTATTATGTGTTTTAAAACAGTGACGGATGTTAAATAACAAGTAAGACCTTGTCACTGATTGTTTCTGTCTTTAAAGCAGCCAAAACTATATCATAACAGACAAATGATTCAACTTGTAGCCCTCCAATTTGGAAATAATGTTACCATCTTGGTTGCATCAGCAATGCAAATGGTGAACAAAAACAACAGCAACACAAGATTGTATCTGCTGAACAATAGTATAACCAAAAAACACTTCTGGTTACCTACAACTAGGCTACGACTGCATTATGACTCATTCTGGTCATGAAGCAGGCTGACCAACCTAGACGATCAGAACTTCTATGCTGTATGAAGAGTCGCCAATAGTCCAGTAACAAAGTAAGTTCATGTCCACAGTAGACCATCTACACTATATACACTCCAGAAATCCTGCCCACCTTGAAATGATTTCAATTGTCAGTAGGCAAAGGGCACAGTTTGACAGCTGGACGCTTTGACTCCATGGGAAATTCGCACTGTAGCTACTAGCATAACACCATCACTTCCTGGGTGAGCTCAAATATATGCCTAAGGTGTCACTGTAGAGGGATGCAGTCCGCCTTAATCAGAACAAGTTGGTTGGGGCTAATCTGGGGTCCTTGATCCTGCCACTTGGATTGCTGCTGGAGTGTGTGAAGGTAGTTGCAATGTCTGTGGCGACAAAATCTTGATGCAAGCGTTCTGCCAGTAGCCAGCACTATTGCCAGTTCAAGTTGACTTACCTATCTGTAGTTCTGGCACTATGACAGTAGGTTGACGTGTGACGCGTACTGACATATATATATATATATAAACACAACTTCGCCTCATCTTCATGTGTCATCACGTCACCCCAACCAGGGTTTGAACCTTGAACGACTTGCTACCATAGCCAACCAGCACGCCCCAGGCAAAAGGGCACCCACAAACATGGCAGTCAAGACCGTTTTCACATTTGTCAGATGTAACGCCACCCTCCGTGTGTGATAGAAGCCAGCCAGGCAGCCCAGCGCTGCCCCTAAGCTCGCGGGAGTGATGCAACCCACATACGAGAAAAACCACACTTCCAGTCTCCCCCGAGAGATAGCGGCCTTCGCCGCTAAGGAAGGAGCTCCAGCACGAAGATACACGACTGGCCGAAGGGCCTGCAGCCAGCTGTCCATGTAGGCAAGCGCACGGCCCAGAAACATCAGTTGATTCTGAGAAACTCTCTACACCACCTCGTGTGCTGGAGCTCTCTGCTACTACTGCCTTACTCACGAAGGACCACCGCTCTTCAGTAGATCTTCCAGACCTTCAACCCCCGAAAAAGTCTTCATCCCCCTTAACACTCACTACCCCTCGGGTAGTGACACCTGAGTCCCTTCTGGACAACAGCATTAGAGTTAGTTACGGACAGTTAGTATTATTGCTACCTAACCTCATCTGCTCTTGTCTAGTTTAGACCCAGGTTCCCTTCACCTGGTATTACCGTAGTCTACTTTCATTACAGTTCATTTTAGTTAGGAGTTAGTACAAGCCACCGTGTCTATTCCTTACAGCAATAAATACATAATCTTACCTCACCTCAGAGTATTCATTTCTAAGGTGATAGTGACTTTAATCCCAAGTAGACATCGGCCCACCAAGGAAAAGCAGGATACTGCGTTGTTTGAAACCCTCTTTGCAGAACCTAGATTAGAACTGCGGGCTCCCTTAACCAGGCGCACGTACATCTCGCACACACACACACGTTAGACGGCCACCCATACTGTAGATCAGTTACGGCAAGGTACCTGGTGCAGACGTACGGTAGAGCCACGACCATTAGAAACTCAATCCACGAGGCAACTAGTCGGCCAGCCCAGCCAATTCACTCCATCTGCCACGTTATTTTCACCGGAAGGAGTGATAAGACTGGTTCTGGAGGTCTGACGCCTTTTAGACCACACCCACATCGCTGTCAGACATCCAAGGTAACCCACCGCTCCAAACACCGCGTTGATCTTCGCCGGTTGGTGTAAATCGGTCCGACTCTAATTGGCTTGACCACGACTGGCTTTACACCTAGCTAGGGATCTTCATCGCCTGCTCTTCCTTAGCGTGGCGGACTTTAGTTCCTACCTCTATGCCATACACCCATAGCATAGGAGTGGTGCAAAGTGGAGAGTGAAGAGGGCAGCTACTGCCTCTGAGCCTAGCGTGAATTGCAACCCAGTGCCAACTGCCCTCTGCAGTCTAACCCCACGGTAACGAGCTCAAGCCGCCCACCAACTGGAAAGGCCTCACCTCCCAGTTCCCTCCAGCTCCCTTTTTCAACTACCCCACAAGACCACCGGCGAGCAGCATCCTATCGTCGAGAGATTTCGCCAAGGACTTAAGTACTGCTGGGAATAGACAACCCTTGGTTCAGACCCAGTTGGACCAGCAGCCCTCCACGGGCCCCTAGCAGCACTGCCAGCCGCAGCAGCACCTTCGCTCAAGGACTGGGCACGAGTTCCAGCCGGCACCAATAACAACAGCGGCCGAGTCAGGATCTACCCCAGGCCACGCCCAATACAGACAAACCAGTAGTACAAAGGACAGTCAAGCCCACACCAGACTTTGTACCGTGCCGTCAAGCCACGCGCCCCAGCTTATATACCGTCCGGGGTCCTGTTAGCAGCCAATAACGTTTGCCCTGTCATATAACACGTGTTTCTGACTGACACACTAAAACCTTGACCGACCGTGACGTCGTCGTCAGTCACACGACAAGGTTCAAGCGTCAGGAAATGTCCTGGAGTTAGAGCACCAAAATTGTTAGCATTGGAACTGAGAGGGCACGTAGGACTTGAGTTCAATACAGATTTCACCTGTAACACTACTGTGCACAGTTCCTCAAATGTTATGATTTGTTCACTAATTACTCTACTGAGGTAGGTGATCTTTAAATGTCTTCATAGCCACTTCCCAAAGGCCACAAAAATAAGGTGCAACTGTTGTATTAAAATGCCAGTTGATACCAAGATGAGCTGACCCATCAACAACTGATTTCTGGTGAGAGGGTGACGTAAGGAGTTGCTGTAGGTCAACCAGGTGGTTGTGGGCCCCAACAAAGTTTGTTCCACAGTCACTATATATATCGAAGGACTTAACCTCTGCATGCAATGAAACGTTTGTTTGCTGCCAGGAAAGCATCAGTGGATAGATCAGATGCTAGCTCCAGATGCACTGCCTTGGTGGCACAACAAACAAAAAGACATAAACAAGTCTTTAACATGGGTGCCTTACAAGTTCGGCTGGGTTTGATCGAAAAGGTCCTAGCATAATCAACCCCTGTCCTTGAGATGGGCTTCACCTGTTGCACTCTCATGATGGCAAGTTTCCCATAACTTGTATACATGGGAATCTTACCTTCAAACACTGCAAGGAATGACGTAAAAGCCAACTAATAGCGTGTCAGGCAGGATCCAAAGTTGTTCCTGGAGTATACCTTACAGAGTACGAAGGCCAGAGTGGTAATTAGTCTCGTGTTAGTAATGAATGATCAGATCTCTCAGTGGGTACGATTTGGGCAGCAATGCAGGGTGCTTTTCCTCAAATGGTAGTGCAGAGTTGTGGAGTCTACTGCCCACCATTGGCAGACCAGCCTTATAAATGAAAGGGGAAAGTTCCCGAATTCGAGGAGAATAGCATTGACCTTTTCTCAAATTAACAAGCTCGTCCTGGAAGGCAGTATGAAGATTGCACATGCAGTAAAAGGACCTGCAAAGCATTCTCCAACTCCTGGGGACTCAGATTCCAAATCACACATGAACCAGTGACACAACAATTATGGACAAACCTCAGTACAAAGGACATGACTCGAATTAGCTTGGCCCAACTACTGAAGTGTGCAATCAGCATCTGAACATTGTTAGATGGCAGAAGTACCCAAAGACCTCACCCTATGTTCGAGAACACTATAGAGTCCATGATCTTTCTGGCTGCGTGTTTTCCCTCACCTTACTTGGTGTTTCCTCAGGAGTGGACAATGGAGTGTGGTACATGGCATCGCAGAGCTCATTTTCTGGGCAGTACTGCAGTAGCATTTTTATCAGCAGAGCTGCTTGTCTTTTGGTAATTTGTACGTTAATTTTGTGGTACGTGATTGGTGATCTGTTCTTACTTGTGTCAGATGGTTTCCATGCTATGGTACGTCTTGGACTTTTACCCAAGTACATGTGGTTTTGACCACAGTCAATGATAGCTTGCTGGCTAGTGAGCCATGGTTAACCCAGAATTACGTCTTCTCTTAAGTGATTTGCAAGGACAATTCCTCCTCTGTAGTTTTGCCTCTCGCCGTCAAATTCAGATGCTCATTTCCCCTGTATCTGAAGCATGGCCCCTTCCTGTGCTATATGTACTGTCTCGTTATTGCACTTTGTTGAACGTGATACCTAGGGTACAAGGGTGGAGCATATGAATTTTGCATTTGCTGCCATGTCTACAATTGCCATCAATTCTCTTAATTTGATTTCTACTATGATTTGGGGTGACTATTTGGAGGCTGGCTGTCCAGTCAGTACACTGTCTGTGCAGGCTGTGCTTAATTTGCTGGCTTTTATGTTTTTTTAGTATTTTTTCGGGTTACTGGAGATTTTTGTCGGTGCAGCATTTCCTTGGTTTCTGTTGTTGATGGCCACTTGCTTCCTCTGGTACAGTCAGGGCAGTCCCGGTGGAAGTGCGTCCGGGGCACTGCCAGCACTTAGGTTACTGATACCCCCTGGGAGGGGGCGAGACTGCATTACGTGTCTTGTTCTCAGTACTCTTGATAGCAGCAACTTTGACACGCATATCTGCTTTCATCTTCAATGCTGCGTTTTGCTCCTGGGTGCAGGTTCATCTTACTAGCTTCTCTATGGAGCATGATTTCGGTTCTCTCAAATGAGATTTTATTTAGAGTAATAGTAATGGGGTTATAAATTCCACTCCCTCATCTTCCTTGGCTATAGAAAGAGGGCATTTTGGCAGATAAAAATCTCTGCTTGTTTGCCTGCTTTTGTATTACTGTTTATAGCTGTTCTTTGTGGTGCGCCACCACCTTCTTTCCAGAAAAGAACTCTCAGCCTCTCCTCTTACTATTCCCAGCTAGTTATAAAATCTCTGTATTGTTGCCACCACTTCACTGCTTTGCCATGTAGCTGCACCTTCACTCGTGAGAGCCATAAGTGCCCAACCAAGGCATAGGACTTACCACAGCCATTTTTTGCATGTTACGCACAAGCGTCCCTCTTCTTCGCATCCGGCAAGCTGTCTGTCCCTGCAGAAACTACAGTGGAACTCTAGGTCATTTAGCTCGCGGTCTTCTTCTGTTCATCTGAGCCTCATGAATTGGAACTTGCCTTTATAAAAAACACATTTACTGTTGCGGTTTTTGACCCTGGTGCAATCAAGGTTTGCACATGGGTAGTCTATGTTTTTGTGAATATCTAGGTCCCTGATGGTTGAGGCTGATAAATGCTGTTGTCGGCCATCTCAGTGTTAGTATGGGCATCACGGGCTGTTCCCCGACTCCCTTAAGTCAAGTCTGTAGTGCTAGCCCTGCGGCTGGAGTTCTCAGGGGCATTTACAGTCTCCAAACTGCTTTCGGTCTTATTGAGGCACTCCACGTTGGGCACCAAGACAAGAAAACTTGTTGCCTCACTAATCTGGGCATTGTTGGGTGTCGACCTGAAGGTCTTCTCCCCTTTGTAGGCCCAGGAAGCATGGGCCCTATTAATGGGGATACTTGGTTGCAAGTTGGTTGCTGATGAGCCTGGTTTGGTTTGTAAATTTGGTACTTGGCAGATGGCCTTAGATGAAGCAGGCTTAAAAAAACAGCCAAGTGGTTGTGCGTATTGGAGTAAACGTTGATTGTGCGAGCTGAGTTCAAAACTGTACTTTCCTCACAGTGGTGGGTGGAACAACTGATGAAACAGCTGGTTTCGGTCTTGGAGGGGGTGGTGGCAGCAGCGAAATAGCTCTTGGTGTAGAGAAGCACCCTGGTAAATATCCGGCGGCAATCCCTGGTCCAACCTGACTACTACAATCACATGTCTGGTCAACTATTGCATCCCTCTCCCGAGTTGTGTCCTCTCACAAAATATACACAAAGGCTTTCCCAAGCCCTACCTCCTGACCACCAGATTGAAAAAAGACTCTCCGGGCTGTCCTCTGCCTCCCAGCATGATGATGAACCATAAGTTATACCAGTTCAGTTGGAGAGTAGGAGAAAGTGGCTGTTCATGAGGAATGACACATCTTGCAGGATCTCAACAATGTGGGGTAGTGTGGGGGGAATGCCTGGGCGAGCCTTCTAAAAGACGCAACCTCTCTTCTGTGCCAGTGCCCTGACAGGATCGCAGCCCCTTCCTGGGTATTTGGTAAAGTAGGGTATTGCTGTACACTGTAGTCTCCAAGAAGGTTCATGAACTAATTTCCCTAAAAGTTCTCTCTTAACCTGTTTACTGAGGTTCATCTATAAAGTGGGACAGTCACTCAGGAAAGTGAACCTCTGGCATAGTGGACACTCCATTGTACAGTCCACATCGGGTTGAATGACATCAAGTTTGATGTCTGATATGGCCAATAGATAGACTCATAGACAACACGCAACATCTGGACAACTTTACATGAATTTGAATCATAAGGAAATTTGAAGAAGTTTGAAATGTGGCTTGTGTAGCTGAGGAGTTCGAGTGCACACACATGGTGTCACAAGCTTGGACTGCATATTGAATGAAAGGAACACTGTACAAAGATTTAGTAGTGGTTGTCCACGAGCAACCACCATGACAGAGAACCAGTATATTGTCCTACAGCTGAGAAGAGATTGACAGCAGACAGAAAGTGAAATCGCAAGTACATGCAACGTTCTATTGGACCATAGCGAGGAGACTCAACGTAGGTGGTTTGTTCATTCGGCAACCGGTACAGTGTGTGCCATTGACACCTGTCCATCAGAGACTGCATTAGCTGTGGTGCTGGGAACACAAGGACTGGGAATCTCAGCAATGGGTTTCAGTACACGTTACTAAACACAGCTGATTTAGTCAGGGTAGTGATGCTGTACATCTACACATCTGGAGAGAGTGAGGAACACACACTCACTCCTCCAACATTGTCGAGAAGCACTGGTTTGCAGGTGGCAGAGTTTTCATGTGGGGAGGCAGAATGCTTGTTGGCCATATGGATCTTCACATCTTTGAAGGAGGTTCAGTCACTGTTGTCCGCTATAGTACCGAGCATCTCTTTCCTTGTATGCATCTTTTTCAGAGTGCTGTGAGTCCAGAGTTCCTCTTTATGGATGACAACAATACACCTCATCGTACAGTGTTGTCTCTGAGCTGGTGGTGAGTGAAGATATTTGCCACATGAGTTGGCTTGCACTGTCTGTGGATCTAATCCAATTAAACAAGTATGGGAGCTAGGTAGGTAGGTAATTGGGCTTAACGTCTCGTTGACAGCGAAGTCATTAGATACAGTGGAATTCGCACAGGGAAGAGAGATTGGGAAAGGAATTTAATGGAATGGAATCGGCCATGGCCTCTTTTAGAGACCCGTCCCAACATTTGCCTAGAGTGCACATGTATGGGACACAGTCAGGTGATCCATGGGAGCATGTTGCCATCCGCCGACTCCGCAGCTGGGATCTGCACTACAAGAGGAATGGGTCGTGCTTCAAGAGCTCTTACACAACCTCACTCCTGAATATGAACAGATGGTTCACATCCTGCATCGCAGTGAGGGGTAGTCTTATCTCCTACGGAGGACTGCATTTTTGTCACCTGCCTCCTGTCACATTGATGTTTCTGTCTGGCTATACTTGGAACCCACTTTTGAATAAAGACCCTTTGCATTCTTTGTATTCCTTTCTTGGTAAGTGTTGTAAACCTTTCCCATACTTGATGATGAAATGGTCTGCTTTGTTCCTAATTGAAACTCTGTTGCACGACGTTACGTGTGAAAACCAGTCCTGTCCTTGATTCTTGCACACCAGTGTACCTTGGCACAGATCACAAAACATTAATAAATATAAAAATGGTAAATCTTGTATTTTTCATGTTGAGAAAAGTTCTCTGTTCTTATTTTCATATCCATAATTTCTTACATGTACCTTATTTTATTATTTATATTCTCATGTGTATCTAGCAGCACCACATGTTGTTGGATTACAGAGCTGTGTAAGAAAGTGTGGCTGTCCCTAAACAGTGTGCTGCCCAGAAAGTTGTGGGTCCTGACCACTAACGCACTCTTACACGAGAGCAGCTCTGTAACTGTGACGCAAGAGAGCATTGTATTGGATCCTCTCCAAGTGCTGCGTTGTGACTTCAGAGTCTTCAGGTTAGTCTTAGCTCCATGTTACATACATAGACCTACTGGACACCTGCTAGCATGATTTATTTTTTAAAGTTCAATACAATATTGGTAATGGAATTAAAGAAAAATTTGAAATTATGTGCTTTTAATAAAAAACATTATCTTTACCATATTACATCTCTATCCCTGCAAGATAGTTAACAGTGTATATAAAGCCTTCTTTTATTTTTTAGGTGGGCTTAGAGAGATTATGTATATGCGACAGCTGTTTAACCCTGTGCTCTTAAGAAGAAAGGAGAAGTTGCACATTAAATAATTTGACAAAGTACACAGCATTCTCTGGGCATGACAGGGACATATCAGAAACATATACATAAGCAAACTAAACTAACAGAAGAAACTGGTACAACATATTCTGCTGTTACACTTTGAAATCCAGCATATGTAGGCAAGTTAACAATTCTGAGAGATACCATTTCTTAAAAAAAAAAAAAAACTAAACTTGGTTACAAGTTTCTGTTGCAAGTAGGCCGCTAGACTAACAAAAATATATAAAAGGACAGGAATTCAAGTACTTGCAGTGTAGTACTTGACAGGCACACACATACAAAGGACGACACAATTTCCACGTAGTTGCGCGATCGCAACGTTTCGTCGGCTAAGCCAGCTTCATCAGGCGGCGAATTGTATGGTACTGCAGTGTGGTGGAAGGGCGCTGTTGGTAGTAAACCTAGCGGCCGGGTGGCGAACTAGGGTGGGGCGGGAAAATTGAAAATTTGCTGGTATAGCTGATTAGTGTGGTTTGGAACTGTGATTATCTTACGTTGAGGCCTGGCGGCTGCCTGGATTTTGTTATAAATTGGTGAGCTGATTTCCAGCGTCAAGAGTTCTGAACTATTCCTCTCACAACTCNTGCCTGGATTTTGTTATAAATTGGTGAGCTGATTTCCAGCGTCAAGAGTTCTGAACTATTCCTCTCACAACTCTGGGACTATAGAAGGAATCAATATCTCTGTTGTGTGATGCTGCATGTGCTGCGACTGGTTTGTCCTGTATGTTATGGATGTGACCAGCTATGGCTTGTTTGGTGTCTGCTCTGTGGCCGATGTATTCTGCATTACAGTGTTGGCACTGTAGCTGATAAATCAGATTTTCTGTTGCACAGTTGTAGTTGCCTTGGATGGGGTATGTACGGCTAGCGAGTCTGCTATTGAAAGAAGTTGATGGTTGGTGGGTGGCACAGGAGTCACAGCGTGAGCTATTGCAGGGGTGGAATCCTTTGGGTGTGATAGTTTGGTTGGCATTTGTAGTACACTGCAGCTTTGGACGAACCAGTTTGTTGCGGAGGTTAGGTGGCCTTTTGAAGACCAATCAGGGTAGTTTGGAGAGCAGGTGTTGTGTTTGTGGTGAGGAAGCCAGAATTTGGTATCCAGAGTGGAGAATGTTTCTGAGTTTACTCAGGCCTTCATGATATGGGACCACCAGGTGTATATCAGAGGTGTTGACCTTGGTTTGTGTGCCAATATTTGAAATGGCTTGCTAAATCTGTTTGTGTACGAGGTGCCTAATGTCCCTGTCGAGGAATGCTCTAGCTATTTGTTAACACTGTTTGTTGATATCACTGTTGGTGGAGCAGATA
This sequence comes from Clitarchus hookeri, assembly GCA_002778355.1. NCBI lineage: Eukaryota > Metazoa > Arthropoda > Insecta > Phasmatodea > Phasmatidae > Clitarchus > Clitarchus hookeri. Next base: position 24,580 of record NQII01009638.1, on the reverse strand, counting down.
CATTTCATTTGGCTCTTGTGACGAGACTGTAGGGTAGGAATTTTTTGGCATGATATGGCTGGTAATTGTCAAAATGTAAGTACTGGATGTTGTTGGGTGGGTTTGCTGTGTACAGCAATTTGAATTGTGCCATTGTGGAGAGAGAGTTCAACATCCAGGAATATGGCATGAGTTTTTGAGTATGACCAGGTGAATTTGAGTGAACTGTGCATGTTTAAATTGTTCAGAAAGTGAATTAGGCTGTCTTCAGTGGAAGTCCATATAATGAAGATGTCGTCGATGAAACAGATCCAGCAGTGTGTTTGGGTTGCTTGGTGACTGAGGAAGTTTTCTTCTAACCAGCGTATAAACAGATTGTCATAGGATGGGGCCGTACGTGTACCCATTGCTGTGCCTTTGACCTGAAGATAGTGTGTATCGTGAAATCTGAAGTTGTTGTTGCTGAGGGTTAACCTGGCGAGTTCAACACGAAATGCTGTAGAAGGTTTGCTGTGTGCGTGTCTTTGTAGCAGTGAGGTTATGTTTGGACCTATCAATATTCTACACAAAGGTATCCCTCCTTCTCTCCCTCCAAAAATTTTTACGACTTCACCACTGTAAAAGATGTCCTAAGCTTCATATGCAATCTCCGACTCAAACATATTTTTGACAATCTTCCCACGCCGCGCTATAACCGTGGTTCCATTGATCCAGCCTTGATCAAGTTTGCACCCTCATCCACTTGGGACCCTCCACCCTTACCCCCATCACATCCCCTTGGGCAGTATCAAATACATCCTGGTCATCATTGCACACCCTTGGGTAGATCAGCTTTCATCCTGTGTCAAGGACACTGGCCACTTCCTTGAACGCTAGAGACACCTGGGCCCCATTCCTCAAGATGCTTACATGGCCACTGTAGATGTTACATCTTTGTATACCAATGTCCCCCACTCATCTAGACCATCGGCCAAAGAACATTGCCTTTCTTTTTTATGCAAATTCTTTACATTCTGCCCAAAAAATGAATAATTTAAGTGTCTGTAGATTCTCATTCCAATCACTTTCCAATCAAAATATTGTGTTTATATGAGCTTGCAAGAAGTTTTGTGACTAAGTGGTGTTGTACTGTGTGGTGCAATGAACAGTGATGTCTTGCTGGGAGGTTTTGATGCAAAGTGGCGGGTCCTGCCTGTTCTCTGAATTGTGTTTGTGTGTGTGTGGTCCCTTCTTCTCTCTTCCCTGCTCGGTATAAAGCATTTATTGGGGAATTGTAGAAGCAGAAGCTGTATGAAAGTGGGCTCATCTGAGCACATTTACTGGTGGTGCCAAATGTGTTATTCCCATTAGCTTTGCAGTTTCTGAAGCTGATGGGCACAATACCCCGTGCTACTCTCCTGGCAGTTCTATAAATGGAGGAGAGTTGTGAAAGGAACAAATAAGATTGGTGTGTTTCCTGCCTGGTTGCCTGAGGATGAGGCACTCCTACCCTGAACTCCTGTTCTCTCATGGCAGTTATAGAATTGGTGGAGAGGGGTTGTCGAGCTGAGTTATTGTGTCACCATGCAGGTCTGTACCCTGGTGGTGACTGCGACTGACCATCTCGGGGAGCGTAGTGTGAGTCTGCCCCAGTGAGACCACTGCACACAGTGACTGAGTGGCGTGGTGGCTGACCTGGCTGGGGGCAGTGGCAGTTGTAGATATGGAGAGGCCAGTCTGACAGACATGGTTCAATCCCTGTAGAGAGTTGTTAGTGTACGTGGGTTATATTCCTTGTCCTTTGGAATTTAGAGCGTAAAGAGTGTAACAGGGGATGGGTTAAGTAATTGTAGGCAATTGATAGCAGCAGGTTTTAGTATAAGTACAAATTAGGCCTTGTGGAATGAAAAGTTTGTCATACAAAGTTTATTTTTGAGGTGGTCAGTGAACCCTGGGTCTGTGCCAGCGTAGGTGCCAGAGGGGTACTGCCTAGCTGACAGTGTTTCCAGTAAAGCTCGCTGTTTGTGATGTGGATTTTAGGGCTTTATTTGGGCTGATGGAACCAAACGTGGAGTGGTGACTTGTGCTAGAAGGTCGCCATGGAAATGAATGCTGCCAGAACTAGTAGTGATTTCAGTATCGGAACTTCATAGCTAACGACAGGCGAAGCATTGAGAACTGGTTTAGAATTGTATGGAATAGAGTTATGTCCTTGTTGAGGCTGAAAACCTCTGTCCGGAGGGCTGTAGGGCTGAGAACTGGCTCNTTGTATGGAATAGAGTTATGTCCTTGTTGAGGCTGAAAACCTCTGTCCGGAGGGCTGTAGGGCTGAGAACTGGCTCAGAATGAAAGGGCCCAGTGCCTTATAGAGATCAAACCCTGGAGTGAGCAAGAAAAAGGGAGAGACCCATAAATTTTTTACTTTTATGTTATCATGGCACAGTATATTCCAAAAATAAATGCACCAATATTGCAAAATAGTTGCTCACAAAGTTGAATCTAACTTTTTTTTTTCTTTCTTCTTTCAAATATCTGTAAAATTCTTTTGATGTATTTACAATTAATCAATGTACCACACCCTTTTAAAGTTGCAATTAAAATGAAATTTAGTTTTGTATGTGGATTGAAGCGCATAGGGTGCTGGGATACAAGGTTGAAGGTGTGCGACATGCGGCAGGTGCGCCCCGGTGCTGGAAGTGGTGCTGCGAGTGTTGGAGGCAGCGCTGGCCGCCTCTCGCAACCAGCTGTCCAAGCACATGCTGGAGCACCCAATGATGGACCGCGGGGGGCAGGTCACCAGCGAGGCAGAGCGGGAGGAGCTGAAGACCACCCTCGTCGCCGTCCAGGAAAGTGCCGCCCTGCAGATTCTGCTCGAGGCTTGTCTCGAGACAGACGAGGACGAGGTGCGTCCCCCTGCCCTCTCCCTGCTTTGCTACCTCACACATCTCGTACCAGACAGCTGGTTTCAGCTTGTTTTATGTATGTACAGTATTCACAGTAATAGTGTTGTTCATAGATTACATTTTGAATTTAGGTAAGAAAACTTGTCGCTGAAAGTCTAAACAAAGTGAAAATATTCATCTTCAATTAATATTAAAGTGCTTATCGAATGTTTATTTAGTTCAATAACATTGAAGATTTGGTGTCTTATGTATCAATTTCTTTCTGTCCATTTGTCCATAACCCCTTTCAGACTCTGACATAATTTGATGCCATTAGAGGGTTGAAAGTGTTTTTTATATTTTAATTACATTTTTTTTGGGCTCAGAACAAATTAGAGAAAAAAATATTCTGGGTTTAGTTGTACAGTATAAGAAGAAAAATAAATCAGGTGTGAAAAGGTTATAATACTACAAAAATAAGTACATAAAAATTAACTTGAAATGCTGGCAGAGTAAATTTAAGTCTCCGGAAGATATTGTTACAGCGTTTTAGTCTTCCTTGTGCAATCCACTTAAGTCACTTATTTTTGTACATGCCTAAAGTAAATGTTTTAGAAGTTTTATTGTAGTACATATATGAATGCTTGTGGTACTATGCAAGTATGTATAATTTCATGTTGAATTAAATTTATTATATATCATATGTGTTTGGCAATACACAAAGAAAAATGTGATAAAATGTTAAAATTTTTGCTGAACGTTCATGAAATTATTTTTTATTTTCATTTCAGTTTCATGAATTTCAAACTCATACTGTATTTTTCATTTTCGTTTCGTGAAACAAAGTTACTTTTGCACACTCCTACGCAGTAATTCATGTCTCTGCATTTTATTTCTATGAAGTAGTCTTTGGGAGTTACATTATGTGAGCTTTCAGATGTTGAAACAGTTTCCGTTTTACATTATGTGCTTTATTTAATAGGGGTTTGACAACAAAATGAGTTAATAAAGTATTATGGGCCATTCATTCTCTTGCTGAGTGCGAAGACCAGCGCGCAAATACATAACATAAAAAAAAAAACAGAAATGGTAGGATACAGTACAGAAGCTTGCTGCTCTGAGAGTCCAAGGCCCACTGAAATGGATTATGGTTGAAAGCAATGACACTCCTATAGTTATTGGGTGGTCTTGTCAATACAAACATACACTGAAGAGCCAAAAAAATCTGGTATAGGCGTGTGTATGCAAATAACAGAGGTATGGAACCAATCAGAGTAACGCAATGCGGTTGGCAGCTAGATTGGTTACTGCTGCTACAATGGCAGGTTATCAAGATTTAAGTGAGTTTGAACGTAGTGTTATAGTCGGTGCATGAGACATGGGACATACCATCTCCGAGGTAGCTATAACATTTGGATGTTCGCGTACGACCATTTCACGAGTGTACCGTGAATATCGGGAATCTGGTAAAACACCACATCTTCGACATCACTGTGGCCGGAAAAACATAGTGAAAGAACGGGACAAACGAAGACTGACGAGAATTATTAAAAGTGACAGACGTGCAACCCTTTATCAAGCGCAGATTGGATTTGTGGACTGCCCTGCGGGATTCATGGTGTGAATTGCCTCCTGCATACCTTCAGACATTAGTCGAGTCCATGCCATGTCGTCTTGCGGCACTTCTGCTTGCCCGGGGGGGCCCTACACTACATTAGGCAGGTGTACCAGTTTTTTTGGCTCTTCAGTGTATTTTATTGCACAACAAAAATTATGGTGTATAATGTCTTAAATTGTTCTCCTTCTCTCCTCATTCAGTCATCAATAAATAGCAGTTGAAATCATTTAGGCCAGCTTTAAAGCTATCAAAAAATTACATTGGCTTTTCCCGCAAGTAGAAATCATAAAAGGAGAACTCAGAATTTGTTTTAAATCCCTCCAGCTTCTCCTGTTATTTATGTTTGGTTTTGGAGATAAACCAGGTTTCTTCACATAGAGAGTATAGGGTAGCTACTGTGATTCTGTTTTTTTTAAATCAGACAGACACATGGGGTACCAGGACAGAAACTGCAATGTAATGTTTGCAGGGTGATCCATTTTGACACTATAACATTGTGACTAATAGCTAAAATAGGTACTTAAATGTGAATTTGTTCAATCCGGTAGCACGACTACAATGCAAACATGATCTTTAGTTGGCACCACACGTGCATGAGGTGCAGGTGGGGGTTTATGGTGACAAGCAACAAGTTTGGGCATGGGCAAACATTTCCAGCCATTGTATCTTGGGACTCGGATGTGCTAGCGCACTGATTATGGTGTCAAACAAAAGATCTTGCGTAGATATGTTCATTTAAGTCATAAAACCAAGTATCTGTTTCATTCTTATATTTCATTCCCATGTCCAAAATAAAAATTACTTACTAATGCAGCTATATTCATGTAAAACCAACAGCAGTATCGGGGCCACAGTGGCTGAGCGGTTAGACTGCTCGCTTCCCATCAAGGCGAACCAGGTTAAATTCCCTGACGGTTCACTCCGGATTTTTGCTAGTGGGAATCGTGCCGGACAATGCCACTGGTCGGCGGGTTTTCTCGGGGATCTCCCATTTCCCCTGCCCTTTCATTCCGGCACTGCTCCATACTCATCTCACTTCACCCTCGTCGTATCTCAAAACCTTGATGTTAAGAGCCATCCAAATCTCTTCATACACTCACATCGTTATCCTTGAGACACAGCTACATCTCAATTGTTTTTGTGGAAAACCGGAGCA
>NQII01009638.1:1017-18765 GCA_002778355.1 Clitarchus hookeri | reverse complement strand
TTTTCTCAAATAATGTAGCCATATGACACCTGTTTCAGAATAAACCATGGTTGAAGTGGGCGCTAAGAGAAGTGCGAAGTGTGGTGTGTACATTCCTTCACCACTGCTTCATTGCAGAACCATCACTTGCTAAACTTGTGCATTTTCAGGTACACATCTACCATATAAGAGTACCAGACTGTAGAAAGCATAGGACTAGAAAATAACTTTCTAGTTCATTAACTGTTTGCGAAACTGAAGAAAATGTACCTTTACTGTGTATTTAGTTGAATAAGAAAACCACATATGTAAATATTAAAAATGCCATGACACCTGTAATCTAACATGATGTAGTTTTGCCTGATGCCACCATTAGTTATAAATTTTCATTTTGTGTACGCTGTTACAATTATTATTATGTGCCTAGTGCATCAAAATACTTATTTTTTTATTATATAAACATTTTAAAAATTATTTTACATCTATAGTTACAATATTTTTATTTAATTACCTTGTGCTATTAGTTGCTTCCCACTTTTGCGGTAAATAAAATGAGATAATTTCGTCATTAAAATTTTACCATTTTGTCAAAAATATTTTCATTTTATTAAATAAATTTTATAACAAAGCAGTATGTATTATTATTTGAAAATGAATCTGGGTTTTATGTAACATTTTCAATCAAACTAAATGGAATTTGTTATTTATTCAGTTTAATCAGGACATATTTAAGTGGAAAACATTAAATAATATTTAACAATAAGGATGAATGGACAGCCTTACGAGAGTACACTTATTATGTAATGCACATTGTCATAGTCACAGTAATTTTTGTGCGATTAATCTTGCACTTTGTCGAGATATTTTGAGTTTTACAAGATTTTTACATCAGCGACATACAGATTTTGTTCATTTGTAGATACCAATATCTTAATTAAATCCTGTTGAGTTTAGTTTTACGTGACCACAAATCCACACACAACCTAACTACAAAATACTAGTAAATATTTTATTATTGATAAAATCAAAACGTTTTTTACATATTAAATTTTTTTTTACAAAGATTGTAATTGTTCAGCTGTCAAGTTTTTCTAAAGAAAAGTGGTAGAAACATTTTTTGTTTTGGTTTTCTTGGCAATATGAAAATTACACAAATTTGCTTCCAATGTAGTATTATTTATATTTTTTATGTCCTCCACTACTACTAAACCACTCTGCATACAGCACAACAGTGTTTAAGCATATGTTGTGCTTAAACACCCACTCAATGTTTACATCGCAGTATTTGCACATTGTTCAATTTATAAAACACATAAAAAACCCCTTCACTTTCAAGCTCCTAGGTACAATCTAAAACAGTTACTATTTCTAGCATTCTTAACCAGTTTTGGGACTTAAGCAGATGACTACAATCACCACTCTCGTTCAATAGTTGCAAATGCTGCATTTGCTAGTTGTTAAGAATCTAACCACAAAGCACAAAAGATGAATAAAGTAGGCAGTGTTTATAAATATCACACAAAAGTTTAGTGTGTAATTATTACATTTGGCAAAAAAAAAATCTAAAAATATATGTACATAAATATATGTATCATTTACTTTCGTAATTTTCCCAACATTTTTTGTGACAGATGTTTGTTTATATAAACACATGTTTGGCATGATTCTGCTTATGAATGACAGCCTTAGCAGCAATTTGGTTCGATATAGTGAATCGTACGTGCAACAGTAATCTTTCAATCTTAGTACCAATCAATTTATGAATCAGTCTCACAACGTAAAATCTTGTTTACGTTTGTTTAATCAACAACGTGATCACCGCGCAAATAGTTTGGTTATTCACACGTATGTGAAATAAATGAGAGATAATGGTGTATAACAAATAGAAAAATGAATTCGTATTTTAATTTGATCGCCATTGCCTACAACTACAAAAAAAGTAACAAAAAAATGAACACACTATATGGATGAGACCGCGACACAGCCCACGTTCACCCTGGAGGACATAGGCACAACCCAGATTGCGACGCCGGATGGCAGCAAGGTCACCGCAGTACAACAACCTGAATGAGAGGAAGTGCCCACCAGTGCAGACGAGGCAGGGGTGCCCGAAGAGCCCCTGTCTCAGGCGGCAACCACCACCACTTCGTCTACCCAGGAAGACGAGACTACCCAGAGGCCTTGACGTCAGACGGCTGCGAGACCTGCATGAGTTCGCCTTCAGTGAGGGAGGATGTGCATAGCAGTGTTGAGGGGGCAGGGAATGCCGAAGAATCCCTGCCTCCAACGGCGACTCAGATGCCGCCCCTCCAGGAGGAGAGGGCCCCTGATCGTTCTCCAGGCCTCGAGCCACCACTACCAGAGACGTGAACCCAGAGCCCAGCAGCCAGCTCACGAGTAAGATTCCCCCCGTGCCTACCGCAGTGCCTCAGCCAGGACGTTACCGTGAGTCACCATGGCGACCCACTTCCAAGTTCACATGGCCGTACCCACAGCATGCAGCCTTGAGGAAATAAGGACTGGTGGAGCTCTCTGCTAACACCAACGTCTTTGCAACCTAACAGACGCTCATCAAACTTCACCAGAAGCACCTGAAGAAGTCAACACCCCTTTTCTACACCCACTACCCTTCTTGTAGTGGTACTCTAGTCCCTTCTGCACAACAAGCATAGAGTTAGTTAGGGTTAGCCAATATAATAGGTACCTAGCCGCATCTGCTTTGTTAGTTCAGACACGGGTCCCTTTGACCTGGTTTGCGTAGGTTAACTTCCGTTTTATAGTGCTTGTTAAATTAGGAGTTAGTCCGGGCCACTGTATTATTCCTCTCAGAATAAACACGTTTTCTATTAACTTCCGAGTACTCATTGCTAAGGATGCCTGTAACTGCAAGTTCCGTAGACGTCGTCCCACCAAGGAAGAGCAGGAGACAGCGGCATTCCCAACCTATTTTCTGAACCTAGTGTAGGACTGCGGGCTCCCTTAACCGGGTGCACGTACATCAAAACAATGCACATTAGNAGTTCCGTAGACGTCGTCCCACCAAGGAAGAGCAGGAGACAGCGGCATTCCCAACCTATTTTCCGAACCTAGTGTAGGACTGCGGGCTCCCTTAACCGGGTGCACGTACATCAAAACAATGCACATTAGACGGCCACCCATACTGTGCACCTGGTGTGCAGTACAGTAGAGCCCCAACCATTAGGTCACAACCACAAGGTGGTTAGTAAGTCAGTTCAGTCCAATCACTTATTCACCACGCTGAACTGTCNGTAAGTCAGTTCAGTCCAATCACTTATTCACCACGCTGAACTGTCACCAGAAAGAGTGAGAGACTGGGTCTGGAGGTCTGGTCACTTTGGTCCACACCCACGTGGCTGTCTGACTCCCAGGGTAAACCCACTGCTCTAACTACTGCGCTGAACTGTCCCCGGTTAGAGTACTCGGATACGACTCTGGTTGGTTCGTCCTCGGCTTGGTTCAACACGTAGTTAGGGTACTTCGTCGCCTTATCCTCTCTTTCGTGGCCGACGGTAGAACCTACTTGCATGCCTTACAACCATAGAAGTGGTACCACGTTGCGTATTAGGAAGGTAGCTACTAACTCCAAGCTTAACTTGGGTTGTAACCCAGCCCCAACTGCACTTTGGAGCATAACCCCCGGGAATGATCTCAAGCCGCCCGACAGTTGGAGAAGCCTTACCTCCCTCCCTCCCCCTTCTTATTTCAGCCCCCATTCAAGACCGCCGGAGTACCACATCCTGTCAGCATCGCCCTCTGCCAAGGTCACTACGTATTACTGGGTGGTCTTGCATACCCGTGGTGCTACTTCAGCCGAGCCAGCAGCCATCCTCTGGCCTCTATCTGCTTCACCAGTCGCAGCACCACTTTCGCCTCGAGCTTGGGCACAAACTCCAGCAGGAGCTAACCCCAGCTGAAGCAGAGCCAGGAGCTACCCCGGGCGACGGCTATCGAAGGTAAACCAGTTGCAGTGTGCAGGCTGGTAATAGGCAAGGTCATTTGGCACACTCCACACTTTGTACCAAGCCGCCAAACCACGTGCCCCCGGTTGTACACAGACCAGGCTCCAGTGAACAAACCATAAGTCAACCTTGACAGCCAGCCGTGTCTCTGACCGACACACCTAAAACCATCCCTACAATGACGTCCCCGTCATTCACAGATGTTATGCGTCAACTCTAGTATGTTTGAATAGTTTGCAAACACCTACTTACGTACCTGTTTGTAGTGTATTAGGCTAAGTGTTTTGTTAGTTTTATCTTTTGTATTGATTTATAGGAAATAGAACTTCAAACACATGAATACAGTCATGTATTCAATCACATTACTACATAAATAAACATAAATAAGTTGGTTTAACTGCCACAATACAACTTAAGTACAATGGCNTATTCAATCACATTACTACATAAATAAACATAAATAAGTTGGTTTAACTGCCACAATACAACTTAAGTACAATGGCTGCATAAAGAAAATATGAAGACAAAATTCTTAGTATAATTATTTATGGCAATGTTTTCCAGGGCTACCCTCGAGAGCTGCTGCCGGTGACAGTTCAAGGGATCCCCTCGATGCACATCTGTCTGGACTTTATACCGGAGCTGCTGAGTCAGCCGCAGGTGGAGAAGCAGGTGTTTGCGGTGGATCTCGTGTCCCATCTCGCGTTGCGCTACATCGTGCCCAAGTCCCTCTGCGTGGCCCGGCTCGCCATCAACACCTTATCCACTCTGCTTGGTGGTGAGTGATCTTACTAGCCGTGAATAACTGAGTCGTGGTTAAATTAAGCATCGTGGGTGCCAGCCTTTAAAAAAATTTCCTACTAATATCTGAACCATGCCTGGTCTACACATACAGTCATACAGGTGTTAGTAATTTTCAAAAATTATTTCCATATTTTATGTTAAATTTAAAACTACATTTAAATTGTTTGCTACTGTAATGTTTCTTTTCCCTTTCCCCCACTCCACTTAGAGTAAAAATTTTTTAAATAAATAATAGCAACTTATATACGTTTCTAACAATTTCACAGCTATACATAATTGATACTTGCATATGAGTCATAAAGCTCGTGATGTTAATTTTGATAAGTATGTTAATACTAAGCATGGATTGTCATTGAAATATGAGCCAGTAAATCAGCTACACTCAGACACATATCTTCATGAATTTTAAGGGACTTTTATGATGTTTGTGCAGATTCACAGAAACTTAAAAAGACAGATGCTAATAAGTTTTTTATATGAGTAATTAATTTTATTTCACTGCTGGTGTGAATTTTGTATTTTTTTATTATGTGTAGTATTTGCACAGAAAATACGGTAACCAGAGGTTGAGGCTAGTATGTTATAAAGTCAGTTTGCTTTTCTCCATGTTAATTGTACCTGTGATTGGAGGAAAGTTGCAGATTCTGATTATATTTGTGGACCTGTAACCGTACTACATAATTAATACGCCCAACCAAGCATTGATCAAGTTCCTTCCAGGTGGAGACAGGAGACAAATTCTTCGTAGTTTCCCCAACTTTGTGACATGTTCATGCCACTAATTGTCAAGTGTCTGTGGTAATTACTAGTTCCCTGGGTTTTTTTTAGATGGATTTGGGTGGAGCCCTCTGCCTATTCACATTGCCCTTGAAAATGTGTAATAGTAGTTAGCTTCTGTGGTTTGGATGTAGTCTGAAGAGCAACATCAACACCAACCTTTCCCTTATCAGCTGCAGCAGAGTAACAATGGTAGCAATTGAGGTGTATTCATCCCTTGTTGTTTCTTTTGCCAACCATAGCATCTGTAATGATGCATCCGAAGGCATTTGTCACATGTGTATCATATGGTACTTGTGCATTATAGTGTCTGAAAATGTTTCCACTCTTCTTGGTATTCTGATGGGCATCTGTATTCAAGCCTAGCTGTGTCCTATTTTGTTTAAGGCCAGCCAAGATGTTAGCAGTGGAAACAGTGTGTGCACGCAATCATGTAATGTTAAGTTCAGCGAAATGGTGCAGAACTGCACCATCCCCTCATTTTGTGTACTCATTGTTTCGTGAAATATATTGTGTAGATGTATGAAGATGTCTAGGTTACTGAGACTTCTTTCAATGTGTGCGCACATGCATGCATTTGATTTTTCTTTTTTCCACTATTACACAGTTGCCTGTTGTTACAAATAATGTTGTTTTATTGAAAAAGACTGCATGAAATTTTATGTAGCTGATAATGTGTGTTCTGTTCTGATGGATTAAGGTACCTCACTCTGTGTATGTTGCAGTGTTACCATGCACTAGCCGGGCACTCCTTTTTGGACCAGTCCTTCCGTCGCTGACTCGGATGTGCAAAGCATTCCCCCCTCTGGTCGATGACACAGTGTTGCTGCTGATGCAGTTGGGACGTATGTGTGAAGCCCAGCAGTCGCTCGCCGGCCCTCAGTCGTCTGTCGCCACACTTGAGGATGACTTGAACCATGCGCTGTGCCGTCGCATCCAGGAAACATTCTCCAGCATAATTCGTGAAGCTGTACTCAGTGAAAAAGTTTACTAGTGTGTGCTGCACGAGTTTGCTCATTACTGGTGGTCAGTAAATATGTACTGTCGTCTTTGCAGCATACACTTCACCTGCAGTGCGAGATACATAATTCAAGGGAAAATTACGTTGCCCTGAAAATAATTGGGCAAAGTTCCATTTGTACCTGACATTTTTTCTCGACTGATGTTTTGCATTTNTCGCCGGCCCTCAGTCGTCTGTCGCCACACTTGAGGATGACTTGAACCATGCGCTGTGCCGTCGCATCCAGGAAACGTTCTCCAGCATAATTCGTGAAGCTGTACTCAGTGAAAAAGTTTACTAGTGTGTGCTGCACGAGTTTGCTCATTACTGGTGGTCAGTAAATATGTACTGTCGTCTTTGCAGCATACATTTCACCTGCAGTGCGAGATACATAATTCAAGGGAAAGTTACGTTGCCCTGAAAATAATTGGGCAAAGTTCCATTTGTACCTGACATTTTTTCTCGACTGATGTTTTGCATTTNGTTACGTTGCCCTGAAAATAATTGGGCAAAGTTCCATTTGTACCTGACATTTTTTCTCGACTGATGTTTTGCATTTGTACTCTTTTATGTGCCAGTGCCAGTGTGATAGTCTGTTCGCGGTTAATTGAGCACTTTTGAAACTGTGCTTACGATCTACTTTTGTCTTCATTTTATATCCATCCACCATATGTAAAATTTACATTGCCATGGTCCCAGTGACTTTATTCATCCACCAGTCAAGTGAAAATTGGTAATTGTTAAAAATCCAAATGTGTTACTAATACAGTAGAACCTGGTATAACATTTTTCAAGGGGTCAGTAAAATAAAATGTTATAGGCAGGAAACATGTTACACCTGCAGGGACACATCAAACAAAACAAAATTCTAATGTAATAATTTTTGTTTATAAATAGCCAGTAAAGTTCTTCAACATCTTCATCTGAATTATTTTATGCAAAAATATAAGTGATCTGAACTCCATGGACCATGGCATCATCAATTAATGAACAGTGACATGCATTCTGGAAGCTTGCTCACTCATCTACTCTTAATTATTTTAGTAATTTTGAAGTCCATCACCTCTAAAATCCTTAATATTTCAAGTATAAACGGTTTTCTTTATCTGTTTGTAGGCTACTACATTATTAATATGTCTGAAATGTTACTTAAGAGAAAAATTGCATTTGAAATACTTCAAGGAATTGAACAAATACTGATGTTATAGTTCATTTCATATAAGAAGGCCACATTGTGACAGTCAGTGAATGGCAATTTGACGTATTCAAAACAAACAAAAGGAATCTTTTTGTCACACGCAACTAATAGAAACAATAACTGTAGAATGATAATACTATAACAGGCTGGTGTTTACCATAAACAAAACATAAGTTAATATTACGTTGGCTATTCTGAGTGCACTGCTGACACACATTAGACCAGCCGAAAATACGTTATAAGAAAGAGTTCCAAGGTTAATTAATACATTATATTTTACGTGGTCATAAAACAGCAGTTTTTAGTTTTATAANTATAAGAAAGAGTTCCAAGGTTAATTAATACATTATATTTTACGTGGTCATAAAACAGCAGTTTTTAGTTTTATAAACTAAACTTCTTGATAAAATAGTAATGTATAGGTGTAGTTTTACTTTACGTGTTATTTTGTTGGTCATATCTTTACTTTGCGTTTCTTGAAACATTTTTCACGTTTTTACACTGCCGTCTCCAACCCCGCTTTCCTTATTTGCTTGATATTAATTCCAAAAGTACACAGAAATATTGCACAATATTGTTGAATTATTTTCTCTAATAATTTGGCAAAATATATTTGAAATACGATTCGTTCCCAGCCAGTAATAGAACAACAGTCTACTTTACAAAGATGCTAGCTATTGCCACGAAATCTGTTGTGCGCGCAATCTATTGGCTCTTTTGCAAAGCATATGCCATATTGTTCTCTGAAAACCCGTTCCTTGTNAATCTGTTGTGCGCGCAATCTATTGGCTCTTTTGCAAAGCATATGCCATATTGTTCTCTGAAAACCCGTTCCTTGTTTCCAAAGGAGTGGGACACCGCACTCTCGCCGCACTAGCACGCCATACCTGTAATGTGTGTTGCACTCACGTCTTCCCGTTGCTCCCCTCTACACGTTCCTGCCCTTCCAGTTACATTACATTAACGAACAACCGTACAAACGCACTCCAAACTCAGTTTCGATTCCTCTCCTGCCATCTGCCGTGCCTCCCCAAGGAGTTCACCAATTGCCACATGTAGCAGCACCTCCTAGAGGCGCTGACTCGCCGGACCAGTTGAGAGCGAAAGGATAAAGTAAACATTGGCGCGGCGATCGTCAACTGTCAATAATCTGGCCTTCATATATGAGATCGCAGCTACGTATTTCTGAGTAGCAAGTTTGCCTAAAACGTCCCACGAATGGTACATTGACTAGGGAATCAGCTGATAATGACAGCATGAAAATAAACAACATCGTTGCCATGTGGCCGATCAGTTGATGGCGGAAGGATACATAGTCAGATGTAAACAGTGGCACTACTTTCGCCGGGCTGTCAAAAAGTGACCTTCTTATATGGTACAGAGTATATAGGCAGTAAATGAAAAAATATGAACATTGTTTCATGCAGGAAATGAAACCATTAAGCCTTACGGAGAAAGGGTGGGACCATGAAATAATGGTGTTATATGCAGGAAAATGTTAAATGAGGGAATGTTATAACATTTTGTACTCTAACATGTATAGCTGAGAATACAAACTTAATTTGTAATAAATGTAAACATTATACTGTGAATACAACTCTAGACTTGTAGATATTTTTCTAAATTCACTGCCAACTAAACTGGATACCTGTATGCCAGTGTGTGTAGTAAAATCTATTCAGTTAGTGAGAAGTTACTGTTTTATTTATTTATTTTCAAAAGTTGATTTCAAAAGTGCACACTTCACAGTGAACAGCCTACGACTAAATTAATTTTTGTAAAGGAAAAAAAATTGTGTAAATACAGAATATGAACACACCATACTTGATCATTTATTAATTCTTTAACCTCTACGCCATTTTGCTAATAAAAAAATATTTAGCATCACGTAACCTTTCATACAGTGTATCGTCGGTTAAAGTGTCACTGATGTATTCACCAGAGAGAGAGATTTGAGTGATCCTTAATAGATGTGGTGACGTTTAACATTACGTTCATGAAGTTAAGCTACTACACTATATTTATTCTAAGTTATGATGTCACTATATAGAAATTCATGTAAATGGGCGAGGGGGGGTGGAGGACTACCATACTATGTGCAAACTCATGATAATGAATGAAGTTGACAGCTGGAGTAGTTGTTGGAATTGCAGGCTTTGACTTGGTTGTGAAAACTGCTGCATTCCCAAGGTGACAGCATGATAATTCTATACTGGTATGTCGAAAACTGAACAGGGATCCCCCATGTGACAGGCAATAGTATTGCCAACTTGCCAGCTACACAGTGACGATAGTCAGCTACAAAATTTAAATAATCCATGTGTCACTTTTACAGGTAAAGCAAGATCACTGTCATCTCATTACATACTTTCCTCTGTAGAAATAAATTGTAATCAACCGTTTTTCATGCACTTGATAACGAAAAATAATTCCTTCATGCTTACTCATTGTGAAAAAATAAAATACAAATATTATATTTAGCCGTGCTACAAGTTTTTAAAATAAATAAAAAATATTGAAAAGCAGATGAAAAAAAAATTTATTTTAATCTTTCAGGTACAGATTCGTGAGATCAAATGCAACAACACAATAATATTATGAGAATTAAAACTACAAGCTTCTACATCTAGCAGTAGTCAATCAAACCTTGTTTCTTATACACACTCACTAAAATAGCCTTTCAAAACAAATAAACTTACTTATTTATATAATAATTATTCACAACTCTGATAACATTCAATTATGTAAATTACTCGAACAACATATATTGGCAGCTAAGTCAACATACAATCATTGTAGCCATTTGCTTGAGCTTTAATCTCTGCACACCATAATTTCTAACAAATTTCAGACAGGAAATCATTAAAATTACAAAGAATAAAAGTCAATTAAAACTCATACAGATTAGCAGTCACATGTCGTATTTATCGGACCTACCAAAGGTGCTGCTAAAAAATATTCATAATAAAAATTACAAATACTTTAACATCAGGTTACAGAAGTTAGTAGACACATGTCCTAATTTACTGATTCTATAAAAGGTTCTGCATACGTGTGCCAAGAAATAAAAAATTAATGTTTCCTTGATTCTCGATCTTAATGCAGATACCATTCTCGATTCCAAAAATCGCGATTCTTTCAGTTACAGACATTTACTTTACAGAATTAAATACTGTATAGGAGGGGGTGAAATTTAATTATTTAAACTAGGCCTACATTAGTAGTAGACCTACTACTAACACAAATAATATAATACGAATTGTGCAAGCAAATTCATATGAAATTCCAAAAAGTTCAAAAGAGCCATATTAGATAATATTGAAATAATGCATATATATATATATATATGTATATATATGTGTATGCATGTGTGTGTGTGTATATATATATATATATATATATATACACATACATATATATAAAAATTTCAAATTTCATCCACATAGTTAATTCAAAAATATTTCCAAACCTCACTTGCCATGATAAATGTTCTCCAACACATGAAATTTTTGAAAAGGTTCCAAGAATAGCATAGTAAAAAACATAATGTTTTATAACAAAAGGAATATTTTTGTCACACGCAACTGATAGAAACAATAACTGTAGAATGATAATACTATAATAGGCTGGTGATTACCATAAACAAAACGTAGCTGGGCAGGAATGGAGATTTTGAGCCAGGAACATTTTGGGTGGGGCTAAAAATAAATAGGACTTACAACATAATCAAAAATGTAACATTAAATTTTTTTAAAAACATTGCCTTGATGTTTTCAGTTTGCTGCTATTTTCTTTATAATTTCATGACATCTACTAAGGAACTTTCACATTTTTCGTTCCATTTTTGGTAGTAAAATGTGCGTACGTTGACACAAATTTACTCAAAGTAACTTCCAGTGGAAGTTTTAACGTCTGTGAACACACACGCTTCGAATCACGTGGTGCTACTACAATCACAGCCAAGTCGTATCGAGCAGATTATGAATGCAACATACCCGAATATGTTTGCTAACAAAGCTAATTCCTATGTATAACGAAATGAAAAAAGTAACTAAGTTAATTAATTATATTTTTTTCTCATAGCAAATTTGCTATGTATGGAGTTTGTCAACGTCTTGGCGACGAGCGAGAACAACACACAATTAAAAACAAATACATTCCGAATGAAAAACAAAGACAATTTGCTGGTATGTTATAAATTGTTTTAACCAAACCCATATTAAAAAACACAATGTTAGATCTCAGTAAATTAGTTAAACATTTGGAGTCAAATTAAACATTTATCGTGCAATAGCTTATTTTTACGTGAATGTTAAGGTTATGTATATAGAAATTTGCATTCCGCGTCAACCAGCAATCAATACTTGCATTTATAGATGTCGCTCGCATATAAGACAAATTCAGTGCACACAGTTCATCATAACTTCATAATAGTGCAAGTTTTTAACCAGTTTTAGTTAATTTTCACAATAAATACGTACTATTAATGTTACATAATATATGACGTACAAAATTTTTTTTTAACTTGTGTAACTATTTTGTGTAACTATCTTTGAAATCTGTTAATGAGCTGAAAAATCGAAATTTTCTCAACAAGCATGGATTGAATTAAATCATAATCGCTTACGTAGAGAGTGGATACAAAGCTTCTCAGTCGAAACCAGACTTGTATTTTAGTTGGAACAACCTACAGACATGCAAATAAATTTATCGCGAAAATATTGGGGAAAAATTATTTCCAGCTCGGCGTGAAAATCGTTATGTCTCCCCAAAAATTTTCCTGAAATTCGGGATTCCGCACATCCCCCTAGTTTTTAGTATGTAACGAAACTTGCTAAAATACAAAACAGCCAAATTGCAACCGAACTGAAGCTACTAAATACTAATATACTAAATGGTGAATTTGAATACGGCCAGTACAGTTTTATTCTCGGATTATTTCCGCATCTCATATTTTCAACCAAAAAAAATAATTTTCCAAGAGTGATTCAATTACTGGCATAAATCAAGTAATTTTAAACCATTTTTGAGAGGTGAAAGGTTACGTATTTGAAGCAATTGGTTTTTAATGCTTCAATTCTTGGTTTTCCGATTTTCGATTATACGATTCTTCAAGAATCGCTGGTATCGAGGTATCGAGTTTGACATCCCTAGTAATAAACTTTAATCTGCAGAAAAAATTAAATTGTGTTTCATGAATTAGGCCTACTAAAAATTGCAAACCTAATGGTAAATATTTGCCTTTCATGCAAGCATTTTTAAACCTCTGAAAAACATAATAAACTGTGGCAATGTAAAGCTCCCTAAATACTTACAAATAAAAAAAAAAAATTAAATAGTCATAGCCTAACTTTTATTACTTATCCGTCCTCATTTCGGGGGAAAAATTATGTGCGTGGAACATTTTTAAAAACATGAGCAGACAACATCATGATAATAAAAACAAACCCATGAAAAGCAAAGATAACACATCATCGTCTTTATTGTGTTTGGTCAGCGAGATCACACGTGTAGAGTCGCGTATCATTCAAAAACCAGAGAGTGACAAGCTTTTCCATCATGTGAAAGTAATGTGAAATTATAGTGATAGGCCTCCTTGAAACACATTATTCTAGGTGTAGCCGGTTTATGTAAACCTGTACGTTACATGAAACGTGAAGATATCATAATTCCGGCGTTACTCCTATCTTTGTCACAATTTTTGTAGTTTGCCACCACTCATTCATTGCTTGATGAATCTGGCCTCGCCAGCAAAATGTTGCAACCGCGCATCTGCGTGAAAAATGTGTTTGTTCGACTTTTTGTGTGCGTACATGTGCGCGTATGTGCCTGCGCGCATGTCTATCCACAAGTACCACCATGTGAGTACTTGTGCATTCTTTCTACTTCTTATTATGTAATCAGTAGCTTAGCTGCCTATTCTCATCACACATTATATTAACTCATTTTTATTATGTATTATGAGTGTTCCTAATGTATGGTTATTACCTTTTTTTGTTGTTTTATTTATTATATTTTCAAAATGGGAATTAGTTTTACTTTTATAATTAAAAAATTGTAAACATTTTTGGAACACACACACACAGAAAATTGATTAAAAACATATATGGTTCTCTGTGTGTAGTTTCCTTGATACATATAAATAAGGGATTTTTCACAATTCACAGATCTGTTGGTTTTTAGTAGCAAAATACTGGTACAGTCTATAAGCATACATGCTTAAGAAATGTGTACAGTTTTATTGTATTCTACACATACAGTTCCACGTTAGAAAAATTAATAAATTTTGACAACTACAGTAACTGTTACCATGAGGTAAAGGTTAATGAAAGATCAAGGGAACCAAAATTCACAGTAACATTCCAGCCCCATGACTCCTTGTCTTGGGTGCTAAACTTTTGCTATTCATTGCATAATGTGGCAGTTTTAACAGTTCACAAAAATCAGAAAACCTTTAGTATTTTACACTATTAATGTTTGGTAAATGCCATGTTTGCCAGTGTGTGGTGTAAACTTACAGGCACAAATGCATCTTATTGTATAAATTAATTTTTTTTTTTTATTGTACAAAAATTTTATTTGCTACACTAGACTTCAAGTTAATAGATTAAAATTTTTTTGAACTTGAAAAAAATTTGTATGCACAAGTGTGAGTGAGTGAAGAGATTTGGACGGCTCTTAACAGAAAGTTTTGAGAGCCGACGAGGGTGATTGAAGTTTGGAGCAGCGCCGGAATGAAAGGGCGGGGGAAACAGGAAATCCCAGAGAAAACCCGTCGACCAGCGGCATCGTCCGGCAAGATTCCCACATGCGAAAATCCGGGAGTGGCCCAGCCGGGGGTGGAACACAGCTCGCCTTGGTGGGAGGCGAGCAGGGTAACTGCTCAGCCATCGTGGCGTCTGGTATGTGCAAGTCCTTCAACATAACTGCTTTTAGTTACACTGTAATTTGCTGTAACATATTTTTTTCTTTAACACAAAAGTTGCTTGCTGTAGCATTATCCAGACATGATGATTCTTCATTAGCAGAATCTTTGCTACCAAATTTCTGATCTCCAAGTGTTTGGTCTTCTATTTTCTGGTGTGTTTTGGGAGTGCGCCCAAAAACAAACTTGTATGTGGTTGAAGATACCAGACTTCCTGTTATTGGACCAGTCCAGTACACCTGTAAATCAAGCCATTTTGTGATTTGTAATTTATAGAAGGGGGCGAGGGTGTGTNAATTTGTGATTTGTAATTTATAGAAGGGGGCGAGGGTGTGTGAATGTGGTGTGTGCGCTTGCGTGTGCACTTTTGTATATTCACAAATTAAACTAAGTTTTAAATGATAGGTTGTGTTCTCGTTTAAATTACCCTCAAAACTATAATATNTGTATATTCACAAATTAAACTAAGTTTTAAATGATAGGTTGTGTTCTCGTTTAAATTACCCTCAAAACTATAATATTACATTATATTTGAAACTTATATTTTGTGTGTTATAAAGAGCTTAAATTCGTGTTCAAGCTCGAAGTTTGGAACTTTTCAGTAGGCTTGCTTGGGCTCAACTCAAACTAAAAATCCAAGTCCAACAGACCTCTAAAAAAGGGATCTGTAGGAATCAGAAATTTTGCAATCACAAAATTTTTTTTGTGGTGCAAAAATGACTAGACCAGGCATTTTTTACAGACAAAAAAAATTATTTTTCAAAAATTTTATTTTACATTTTTTTGCAGGCTGTTTTATGTTGATATATAAGCATAAATTTGTCTGTCCGCTGATGCNAAAAATTTTATTTTAGATTTTTTTGCAGGCTGTTTTATGTTGATATATAAGCATAAATTTGTCTGTCCGCTGATGCGAAAAACAATATTTGATAAAACATATTTTCAATATATAACATTCAGTCATGCAATCTCGGCTAGGTATACCAGACTATGCTTACGAAGAAGCAATGTAAGGAAAGCTAAAGATAGGTGTAAGAGCATTGCTGGCTATATTAGATGCACTGGAAAAGTTAAAAATATTTTTAAAAAGTGTGCATGTTCTCTGAGGCGAACACACTGCTTAAAAAGGTAAAAATCCAGCCAAGAAACAATTGAATTGTCTGCGATATTATTCAGGAAGGCAAATTACAGTATCGTTTGTATACCATTTTTATTATGATGTCCACTGTTTGTAAACTTTAAAAAATATGTACCATATATACACTACTTAAGGACTTGTATCAATAATAATTTTTTTTTCTGTTAAAACTGTTGTTATAACATTTCTTAATAATTTTTTTATGGATGATTACAAAACTTTTTAGAANTTTTTTTTTCTGTTAAAACTGTTGTTATAACATTTCTTAATAATTTTTTTATGGATGATTACAAAACTTTTTAGAAGATATAAAGATGAAAACATTAGTTAAATGAAAATACCAAAAGAAAACAAGACTTTTAATGTTCCAAAATACCAGTCTGCCATTTCAGAACAACAAATATTTTCCTGTGCCTAGGGATTAGTTACCTTGTACAAATTCTACTTACTGCAGTACATATTCATTTTTCAAAAAATTTAAATATTTTACAAAATTAACTTTAGTTTACTGTTCAAATTATTCATATACCTGTAGCATACAAAATTAGTTGATAATTCAAAATTGCTATCTCTGAAAACAGCAAAAAAAAAATATGCACTGCTGTAATGTATAGTGACAGTGGGCAATGTGAGAAGTTCAAAAAAGCAAAACCATAAAAATCACCTGCGTTACTTTTGTCAGTGCANATAGTGACAGTGGGCAATGTGAGAAGTTCAAAAAAGCAAAACCATAAAAATCACCTGCGTTACTTTTGTCAGTGCAAGACTGTGCATAAACAACAGTAATGTATTATGGCCAACAGAATCATGCAAGTAACTGGAACATGTAGACTTGTGTCTGTGAACCAAGTATAATTAGAACATTATTACAGCTCTTATGCTATCTTACCCAGTGATAATTCCAGCAGTTAGTGTATATGGCNCAAGTATAATTAGAACATTATTACAGCTCTTATGCTATCTTACCCAGTGATAATTCCAGCAGTTAGTGTATATGGCAGGCCCCAGACTTCTTGCAGGGTTCATGCTCGCCCCAGTGAAAGGATCCTACAACAAGCAATACACACAGTAAGGAATGGAAATCAATTGACTATTTNGTTCATGCTCGCCCCAGTGAAAGGATCCTACAACAAGCAATACACACAGTAAGGAATGGAAATCAATTGACTATTTATTGGCAAACAGACAACTATCAATACAAAAAACAGTGTGTGCAAACTTTTTTTGAATTATGTTTTTATTTTCTTTCTGTGTTAGTTAAAAATAAATAATTCTTTGTTTGTTCGTGCATTTTATTTGTGTATTTTTCAACACATGTTGTCATCATTGTCCCAACAAGGGCAGCAGCAACAACGACAATGGATTGGAATAGAGTGGAGAGATTTGGGCAGCTCTTAACATTGAGGTCTTGAGAGTCGATGAGGGTGAAGTGAGGTGATTATGGAGCTGTGCCAAAATGCTGTAATGACGCAGTATGCTTAAATTTTCGGGACACGGGTGTAAAATTCTTTCGTGTGTATTTAGCTTTGGAAAGCCTTGTAATATTTTGTCAGGTTTCAAGTTAAAGCCACGGTGGTTTGTTTCCCGTGTTTGTTTGTCGAGCAGACGTGTGCTTTTGAAGGTTATCAAATGGACATCTGCTGTTTACGTTGTAACAGGAGTCCGTTTACAGTCTTAGTTTCGAAAGTTGTTGTTTTGGTTATGCGGCTGTTGCGGGTACAATAACATGTTGTGAGCGCGGGACACAGCGTAGTTTTGGATGACGCTACTGGCAGATGCCGGAGGCCATGCGCTTATCTTAGGAGAAGGGGGAGATAGGCCTGCCTAATATATACTGGTGGTGCCTATCGCCTGAAAAAAAAAGTCACCAATCGTCGAAGGAGACGCGTCGGGCGTGAAGACGCACCAGCCCGAAAGGGCGTGGGTCGTTAGGGTGCCAGGAGGGAA
>NQII01009637.1:26544-47655 GCA_002778355.1 Clitarchus hookeri | reverse complement strand
GATGATGGGACAGTTACAAATTTCTTCCTGTGAAAAAAGAAAACTTAAAATTACCACATCAAGTTTTTACACATTATGTTTTTCAAACCTACCTAGGCAAGTTATTGTGTTGTAATAAATCTGTGTTTCCACGGCAGGAATAAATATACTGTAACATGTGTCGTGACTACTGTGTGTGAAAGAGTATGTTGCGTCTCGGTTACGCTGGGTCTGTGTGTGTGTGATGGATTGATTGATGTTGCAAATATTGGACATTTTAACCGTGAATTGTTTTTATGATGAAATTAATTATTCAAAAGTCATGTGTGTTTATTAATTACAACTTTGTAACTTTTATCTAGATGTTTGAAACACAATTGTGTAACGTGATTACGTTTCTGTGATTTGAATGTTTGCTACAATCCCAACAAATTACTAAGCCCAGTCACAAAATTTTAAATAAATAATTGAATAAACCTAGTAAAAACTAAGTACCTATGCAAAGAAATAGGATAGGAATAAGAGTTGCGGTAAGTTATTTGGATGCAGGTTCACCACTACGTACAAAGAACAGACTGTCTGCTAATCCACGTTCCATTGTAATGCTAA
Source organism: Clitarchus hookeri (assembly GCA_002778355.1). Lineage (NCBI taxonomy): Eukaryota > Metazoa > Arthropoda > Insecta > Phasmatodea > Phasmatidae > Clitarchus > Clitarchus hookeri. Next base: position 47,067 of record NQII01009637.1, on the reverse strand, counting down.
ACTAATTTTAAGGTATTTATAAACTCACATCTGTCTAAAAAAAATCTGTTGGTTTTAAACGTAAAAGCAGAAAACCTTGCAAAATATTAAGTATTTGTTACCTATTTTTTTTATTTATTACAGACAACGAATTTAGGTTAACATTTGCGAGACAGTAATTGTAGTTCTTATCACACTTTGGATGTTACAGCTAATATTTTAAGAATGGAGGTAAAAGTAATTCCAGAAATTGGCTTGACAACACACTTTTCTTTCGCCAACAAACAACTTACCGACTTTTGCAAAGTACTAAACAGCTTGAGTTAGAAATGTGTGGTGTGGAATAACGTAAGAATTCTTTAAAACTATCCACGCGCATCCCATTTTCTTTATTTTATTAATACATAATAGTAACAACACGAAAACAACAAAAATTTGTGTTTGCGGGAGAACTTTGCATGTAATGGACATTAGCGTAACGAAAACGATTACCGGCCCAATAGAAATTACTAGAAATAAAAATCGCTGTACACTGAATACTTAAAGATTTATACAGAGCTCGCGGACAAATAAAACCATTGGTATCTGTTCGTAAATTTGTTATTTTAAACAAGAAAACTATATTTTGTTTCTTGCTGGTTGCAGTTCGGGATCTGGCTAAAAGATAGCGTGGAAGGGCGTGTTTTAACAGATGGCGTGGTAGGACTTGTGAGCTACCTCAACAGGTAGCAGCACTTTGGCCTGCCTCTTGATTCCATCTTTGTAAAAGTTCACATTTCTCCTTTTATTGGCTCAAAACGACAAGAGTTTGAAATATATTTTGTCAAATTATTTGGAAAAATTATTTAACTATACCCTCTGATATTTCTTTAGGCTTTTGGAATTAATATTGAGCATATATGGAAGGTGTGGAGAGTGGGGGTGCAACATAAAAAGAACTTCCAATGTTTCAAGTAGCATTTCATTTGAATACGGACTGTTTTAATGTCCGTTTCATTTTGAACACATATAAGTTACTACTTTAGCACAAAGTTTAGTTTGTAACACTAATAACAGCTGGTTTGTGAACACGGTGCGTCGGCACTGCATCCAGAATAGCCAACGTAATATAATTTTCATTTGTTCATGCATCAGCCGATGCAGGATTTCGTAAATGGCACGTTGTTTGTTACGTATACGTCAAGTTGCCACCTACTGACTGACAAAATCTCGCCAACTTATATGAGACAAACCATATTTATAGTCTTATTGCTACCAACCCTTCATATTATATTTGATGTTCTTCCTTTTTATTTGTGTTATTTATTTTACATCAAAATATATTGATTATTCTCTTTCATAGATAGTGACTTCTAAAATATGAACGTAACACCATTAACTATAGTTGCTAACAATTCTCGCTCCCTTTCATTTAAATCAGCTTTAATCATATGCCATTAGTACTAACATCACAAAATTAAATATGTTGGCATTTGTTCTGGGCATGGGGCAGTGTACTTGACCTAATTTATTACTTGATTCTTGACAAAAAGTTTTCTTGGTAATTGTTTACTTTAACAAATTTACAGAAATGGGAAAAATATTATTATAGTGTTTTTAGATTGTAAAAAAGTTGCATAACTCAGGTTTTATGCACTTGATTGACTTCCTACAAAATGCCAAAGTGGGGAGGGCCATAAATGTCAAGGAAATAATGGCAAATAAATGTAAATAATAAAATCACAAAAATTCTGGTCATGAAAATATATAATGTCAACTACTAGCTCAGAAAACTGATAAGGCACTTGCAAATGTGTATCTTCCGGAAGCACATGTGAAGTGAGTGCCAAAGGTGCACCAATTGGCGTGTCTCATGGTTTTAAATTTCAAGTAATTTGTATACTGGTACTATGTTATTGTATATATATATATATTTTTTTTAAGTGGTAGCATTGCAGTTACATGGTAACATTTATGTACTTTCAGTAATTGTACAAAAAAATTTTTGCACGATTCTGAGTGCTGACATCCTTTAAAATTATACTTAAATATTTAAGCTAAGTCTACATTAGTGTTTTGTCACAAGTACTAAACAAATACTCTAACTGGAGACTGTCCTAATTGGCGCATATTGCGTATACTGGGGGGAGGAGAGAAAGATGGGGACATGTTAAACAGAGGTGAACTTGTAGGTAACAAGAACGGACTGCTGGTCCCAAACTCGACGACGGACACGGAGCTGCAGCACTTGCGCAACTCCCTGCCAGACAAGGTGCGAATCCAGCGGGTGGAGGAGCGACTGTCTGCGCTCGGTAACGTCATTGCCTGCAATGACTACGTGGCGCTGGTGCACCCGGACCTCGACAGGGTGAGTTCACGTTGCTGGCTGCACGTTCTAGTTTCAACAAGGCGGGACTCTATAGACCAGTATTTCCCAAAGTATGGGTTGCAGACTATAATTGGGTGGGCCCCGAAAAATATAGTTTCATACATAAACATATGCATGAGTTATAAATGTTATAATTTAGAACCTACACACATGCAATGCAACTGTCAATCAGACGTAAAATACTAAGTAGAGTACGCGGTGACAAGAGAAGTGGACACTAAAGCTGTAATGGGAATAAATAGAAAACAAATGTATCCTTCGCATTGAAAAATTTGATTTCTTACAACCAAAATGATTTTTAAACTGAATTAGTAATATAACACATTGTGTAATGCTGTTTGATTAGGTATCTTTTTCATTAAAAGTGTTCTTTAATACTTCAATTTTTTAAAACTATTTTATTAATCCTACTACCCTTCACTTCCTTACGCTACGTAAGAAATACAATGTGAACATAATGGAACAGCAAAACGGTACATTTCTCGCATAAGGCATTAAAGTGGGTCCTGAACTTTGGCATTTTTTTATGGGTCACGGTTCATAGAACTATGGGAATCACTGCTGTAGATTGTTCACAGTTAATTGACCATTTTTGAAAGGCCAGCGTAGGATCTACTGTTCGCCTGCTTTGTATGTGGGTAATTTCACTTAATTTGTGTTTCATTCAAGTAGAAAACCATTAAATTGTTTGGAAAATAAATATGTTAATTATAAGCAGATTCATATTTGTGTGTGTATGAAATAAACACTGATTTCTGTAGCCATAAATTAAAAACTTACTTTTGTAATTCATAAACTTTTAGAACTATTGTAATTATTATTTTACTGCCGACAACTGGAAGCCTGCATGCCAGTGTGTTCTGTACCATTATTTGTGTTTTTTCGTGCGCATGTGTGTGTACGTGCATGCATGTGTGCGCATGCGTGCGGGTGTGTGTTTTGTGGGGGGAGGAGGGGGGGCACTGGTTTTTTTCAAAGGTTGATTTTAAAAATTTGTTCTTGACCATGAATAGCATTTGAGGTGCAATTTGATCTCAACATTGATTTTAAAAAATGAGCATATGTATGCTAAATTAAGGGCAAATTTGTTCAGAGGATGTTGTGACAAATAAAGCAGATACTCTCTTAGTCATTNCATATGTATGCTAAATTAAGGGCAAATTTGTTCAGAGGATGTTGTGACAAATAAAGCAGATACTCTCTTAGTCATTAGTCATTGTGTGACATCTGGTAAGTGGTTACTTTAGCTACAGTCCATTCACAGTTGGCCCTGCTAAAGTTATACNTTAGTCATTGTGTGACATCTGGTAAGTGGTTACTTTAGCTACAGTCCATTCACAGTTGGCCCTGCTAAAGTTATACTTTCAGGCTACCCACTGTCTGTTGCCACATACAAAAACTTTGCCATGCGACTTCAGTATGTCGTCAACTGTCAAATTGCTTTACTTACAGTCTTCAGCTGGGCAAACATCAATGCCTTGTTTATCAAAAAGTATTTTGCATAAATGTTCACTATCAGTGACCATATTTATACTTCTTTCGTACTTACTTTAGTCCTGGCATAAATAAATCGATGTGGATTAGTCTTATTCTGATTGGTTTATCTTTGCACTGTATATCTGAGCTCTCATAAAAACCACAGTTCACATTTTAACGAACTTGTACAAAAATTTGCTGCAAAAATATATCGAAACACAGTTGAAAGCTGTGAATTGAAAACTGATGATAACTAAATATATGTGGGTACGTTGTTAATGGTAAATTATCTGTACTTAGGCATGCAATAGAAGTAAACTTTTTCCTCATCATTTTTTATTAATTTTATGTACCAAAAAGTGTGTGTCTAAACAGCTGTGATGCTTGCTGCACCAGCAATGCCAGGTTGGGGGAGGGATAGGCAAGGAACGGAGCACTGTAGTTTCCAGACCCACCCATTTGTAGCTGCTAATATAGAGGTTGCCTTTTGACTGTTTGCCACCGCTCCGATGCCAATTTGCCACCTTTGTTAGTACCAGTACCGGACAACATACTACCGACCACCAGTGTCGAGCTCTAGGCCATTCCATCATTAGCCTTGACGAGGATGCTTATGTGCNGGACAACATACTACCGACCACCAGTGTCGAGCTCTAGGCCATTCCATCATTAGCCTTGACGAGGATGCTTATGTGCGATGAAGTGTTGGGGGCAGCCACCCCAACCAAGATAGTGATAGATTGTTGTAACACTTGTGTCATAACTTTATGGTTTTTTAAATGATTAATGTTAATTTTTTTGAACGTATGTATGGTTTCATTGTACTATATTTGTATATGTACTGACATGCATCATATCCCTAAGTGTATAGCCAATACGCGATGAGTGGATCATAAATAAATAAATAAATAGGTTAATTAATAAAAAATATAAATAAATGTTACAAGGATGAAAGGTGTAGGTGGTGGTGTAGTAAACTTGACATCTGTAATTTAATGCAATGGGTTATTTGTGGATTATCAGTTGATCAATCACCAGGCACTAAGCAAATAACATGAAGGAAACACATAGCTACCCATCCCCATGTGCATTGTGTTCTTTCAGTTTGTTTTATTATTTGTCCTTTCGCTGTGCGAGACAGGTACCACATGTTTTTAAATCTCAGGAGACAGAAGAAATCCTTGCCGATGCCCTGAATGTGGAAGTGTTCAGACAGACCATTGCTGCCAACGTGCTGGTCGGCTCGTACTGCATCTTGTCGAACCAGGGCGGTCTGGTCCATCCACAGACTTCTATCCAAGACCAGGATGAACTGTCGTCCCTATTGCAGGTTCCATTGGTGGTAAGTACATTTACTCTCTCACTGCTTAATGTTTATAACCAAGATGTTGTACGTATATAGGCAANAATGTTTATAACCAAGATGTTGTACGTATATAGGCAACCTGCACTTTGTCATCTAAAATTATAAATTTTATTATTGTTTGTGTGGTATTCTGTAACATGGCTGTCTTTGTGACGTCACATATTGCAGGCTGTGTTCAGAAATCAACAACCTGCTTGTTTAATTATCTANAACCTGCACTTTGTCATCTAAAATTATAAATTTTATTATTGTTTGTGTGGTATTCTGTAACATGGCTGTCTTTGTGATGTCACATGAGTTTGGCAAATTGCAGGCTGTGTTCAGAAATCAACAACCTGCTTGTTTAATTATATATTTTTTTCAGTTATTGCACAATATCTTGTCAATTTTCATTAACATAGACTATTTGCAATTGTAAATGTTTGTTTGTTAATACATCACCATGTAAAACTTTTAAATTGACTTATCTGTATGATATAAAGTTTTGGGAGATGATCCTAGTTCGTTTTGGGTATCAAAAAATTCCAGCACTAAACCCTTGGCCGAGTCAGTTGTGTGTGTTGTGGTAGCATTAAAGTGAAGCGTTACAGGGTATCACTAGCAAAAAATAACATATGCTTTTTCAAATGTATTCCATACGTTATTTGTGTGGTGATATAATCTAATATTTCTTCTGTTCGTGGAATTTTAATATATATTCTTCCTCCCTGGATTGTGTTTATTAGAATTGAACTCAGTACATAGGCCATTTTTTTCCCACCATTGTTCATAAAAACACAACTTGTTGGTCTGTCTTTATAAAATGACATTCACAAGGCATTTGAAGGACAGTCATGATAACATTTTGAGTTACAGAACCATTTTGCTTCATAAACATAGTTATGCAGTAATTCTCGTTATATAAACACTATAAATTCACAGAATAGTGCCCCAGGAGAAATGTTATACATGTTACTGTTAGGGAGGGAAGGTTTCTTAGTATACTCTTCTTTATCCCTTCCTAGGCATATTCTATTGCTGCTTCATCTCCACATTACTTTATTCCCATTGGTGCTCAAGATCTCTGTAGTTAAGTACTGCCAAAATGTTTCAATTCACGTCAGGGGTGCTCGGGCTTGATTGAACCAAGTGGCCTAAATGAATTGGACAAATATAAGCTAAGGTTTTCCATCTGTCCTTAAATGTACTTAAGTGGAAGTAAAACTTAGAAAATCAGCTGAATGCATGGGGAATCATTCTACCTATCTGATGCTTGTTGGAAGGATTCCTTGCATGAGCGAAACTATATTTAACTAAAAGTGCTAATATCTCGGCTGAAGTTACATGGGAAATGCCGGTTATGAACTTTTGTTGTTTAATAGTTATAAAAGTTTACATTTGGTCTATTAATATAACACGTACTGACATATATAAATATATATATACATAGACACACGCACACGACTTCGCCTCATCTTCACGTGTCATCACGTCGCCCCAGGCGGGGTTTGAACCATGAACTACTTGCTACCAGAGCCTACCAGCATGCCCCTAGGCAAGGAGCACCCATAGACACTTCAACCAAGATCGTTTTTGCCTTTATGGCAGACGTCACGCCACCCCCACGTTTGATAGAAGCCAGTGAAGCGGCCCAGCACTGCGCCTGAGCACTGTGCAGTCGACGCAGCCCCACATAGAGAGCCTGCCTCCGCCACGGCTTGAGAGATGGCACCAGAGAGCGCAGCTCTGTCCACGGGAGGAGCTCACCCCACCACCCCCGCATCTCGGAGAGCCCGTGGGCAGGTGGGAATATATGTCCGTGCACAGCCGCAGAACGACAGTTCATTCTCAGCAGCTCGCTGGAGCTCTCTGCTAACACAGTTGTCGCGACCTACCAGACGCTCTTAAAGACCTTCACCAGAAGCCCCGAAGAAGTCAACACCGCTTTTCTACACCCACTACCCTTCTGGTAGTGGTAGCCAGAGTCCCTTCTGGACAACAAGCATTGAGTTAGTTACGATTACCTATCCGCATCTGCTTTGTTAGTTAAGACCCAGGTCCCCTTCACCTGGTTTGCATAGGCTAACTTCCATTATAGTTCTTGGTAAATTAGGAGTTAGTACGTTCCATCGTGTTATTCCTCTCGGAGTAAAAAAATAGTGAGAGACTGGGTCTGGAGGTCACCCGTGTCGTCAGACTCCAGGGGTAAACCCACCACTCTAACCACCGCGCTGAACTGTCGCAGGTTAGAGTATTCTGGTACGACTGGTTGGCTCAGCCTCTGCTTGGCTCAACACTTAGTTAGGGTACTTCGTCGCCTCCTCATCTCTTGCGTGGCCGACCGTAGAACCTATCTACTTGCCTTACACCCATAGGAGTGGTACCAGGTTGCACATGAGAAAGGCAGCTACCAACTCTAAGCTTAACTTAGACCGTAACCCTGCCTCAACTGCACTTTGCAGCATAACCCGCCGGGAAAGAGCTCAAGCCGCCCTACAGTTGGTGAGGCCTCACCTCCCAGCTCCCTCCCCCTCCTTATTTCAGCCCTGATTCAAGACCGCCGGAGAACCACATCCCGTCGTCACCTCGGCCAAGGTCTCAATGTATCACTGGGTCTTGCAAACCTGTGATGCCACCTCAGCCGAGCCATTAGCCCTCCTCGGTCCTCTACCTGCATTACCCGCCGTAGCACCACCTTCGCCCTGAGCCTGGGCACGAACTCCAGCAGGAGCCAACCCCAGCTGAAGCAGAGCCAGGAGTTACTCCGGGCGACTCCCATCAAAGGTAAACCAGATGCGGTGTACAGGCCTGTAATTCGTAAGGTCATTTGGCACACTCTAGACTTTGTACCAAGCCGCCAAACCACATGCCTCAGATTGTATACCGGTCGGGCTCCAGTGAACAAACCATAAGTCAACCACCAGTGTCTCTGACTGCCCACTCAGGGAGGAGCCGGCCGGGCGAAGGTGCCTGAAGGAAGCCAAAGGAGGACACCAGTATGTACTTAGGATCGAATTAGCCCACAGAACGCCAGTTGACTACTTCTACCTTGGCAACTCGGCAGCTCGCTACCATTGCCATACTAGGGCTCTCTGCCACAACCCATCTACTACCAGTAAAGCTTGCTTTGAGTAGTTCTCACGACTACTTTATCTTTATTAGGTGATCTAGATTTACTCTTGCTCTAACAGGTCCTCTTCACCTGCTTATAACTTCCGCCGGTTGCTTGGTAACTACAAAAGCCTAGGAGTTAGAATGGGTCACCGTGTTTGTTCTCCTGAGAATAAATACGTTCAAGTCAACACACTGCGTTATAATTCCGAGGGTGATTTGTACCTCTCAACCCCCTGTAAACGCCGTCTGCCAAGGGAGCTGCAGGTGACTGGGTCTTGCCAAATAACTGCAGATACTAGGGTAGGACTGTGGGCTCCCTTAACTGAATAGTACATACGTCGCCAAACACCACACAATTCGCCAGCCACCCATACTGTGGGCCCAGTGCGCAAAAGCACTTGGCGCACATGTACGGTAAAGCCCCCTACTAGGTACATTCTCGAGGAAGCAACTGAACCACCTGATCAACCTAACCCACTCCATCCACTGCATGCAATTCATCGGTTGGAACACCAGGCCTGAATAGGTGTGACGTTATCGAATCTGTTACTCTTAGCTAGGGAATTGCTGTCACCTGCCCCTTGCTTGCAGCGACAACATTTAGCACCTAACGTAATGTCATTCACCCGACGAGGAGGGACTAAGTGGGCCGATAAGAAGGCATCTAAGGCTCTCACAGCCAACCAATCGCATTAGGCAGCATTAATAAAACTTCAACATTAGGGTGGGCATTTTGAATTTCCTCTTTACAAATGCACGGAAGCATTGTCCAGTGTCAATAGAACCTTGAAACCGAAGTTTTTTGGATTGAAGGTAAATATAAAATAATATCTCGGACATCCACGTCTTTCCTATTAGTACGCCAGTAAACTGGCAATCCACTATTGTATTTGAGTTTCCAAGGGTTTTCTGCCTTGTACACCATTAAAGGCGTGCACTTGAAGTCACCCTTAGCATTAGTGATCATCAATAGAGTTGCACAGTCCTTATAAGCCTTAAATGTAGGAGACTTAGCAACAGTTTTGGTAATGTGTGTACAAGACCTCACTGCTTATAAAACATTAAGCACTTGTTCACACATGCAGTTCTTCTCTTCAATCACTTTCTAAAATACTGCAATAAAGGCATCTGCTGAGCCAGCTCCTCCACTTAACTTGATGTTGTGAATGCCGTGTCGTTTTTTAAACCTTTCCAGCCACCATTTATTAGCTGTGAAAGGCCTTGGGCTATACACACCTCTAGCCACATGTTTGTATATTTCAAGTTCTTTTTGTCGGGGGACCATTCTATAGACAACAAATTTTCTGGTCACCATATCATCAATTCATAAATTCACTCTCTTTTCCATCTTTTCATAATTATCACGCACCACAGACTTTACTTTAGCACTTTTGAGGGGCAGCTTCCTATTCAGACATCTGTATTTCCGCTTCTCTTTTCTTGATGAAACTAACATTAGGTTCATTCATGTTGTATTCACGTGCTACTAACAACACTTGCAGAAGAACCAATTTCTAACATCTAGCAATTCAATTTTTTTAATTAGACTTAAAACCACTTTCTTTTGCTTAGAAACAGGTGCACAATTGCTTCCTTTTCATTTTGGAGCCATTGTGACTTGCTCATGAACTGTATACTGTAGTGATTTTTTTACATAGCACGCAACTGCAGACAGTATTCGGGAGGGGGAGGGGTGGCAAGGTTACTAGAGGTCACCACAACGACATAGAAACACGTGTTGTGTTACCAAGCGGCTGCCAGCTGATAATAATAAGTATGTGGGATGTGCACGTGAACATTGTGTGTGTGGCAGCAATATAATGTTGTGTGTGCCGTGCGAAGTAAAAATTTTTTTTGAGAATACGTGAATTTCACTTGCGAGTATTCAATAAATGGTTTTAATTTTTTTTCATGTGAATAAGCGAATTTGTGAATACGGAGGAATTTCTGTATGTACATATCTAAGTCTGTTTTTGCTTGTTCTAACTTGGATTTGTGTGGGGTTTTTGGTAGTGATGAGACAATTGATTCCTCGGTTCGTTGGAACCACCTATTCGTGAAGGAACCGAATTGGAACCGATGTTATTATACTGTCGGTTTTCTGTATGTCAAACCTTTCCACGTCTACTAGGTAGTTTCACATTTGTATTAGAGCCGTCGTTTACTCTTATTTTTGGCGCTAAATGAGGTCTAAATCTTCGCTAACAGTACCATCTCAATATACTATAACGGCCCTTCAATGATAAATGCAACACAATATTAATAAATCGTCTGGTTTTCCGGTTCTGTGCTGCAAAAAAGGAGAATGGCGTGGTTACTGCTTTATGCCGGTTCGCGCTCTTTCATACTACAGTGCACAGTACCTTTTAGGCTTTTTCTATGTTCAACACAAAAATTAAACCAACATTTATGCATCCTCGTGTATTAATATATTTTAATTAAGGTGTACCCACATCTGTGGCGAAATCGTTATACTTCACGACGAGTAGTTTGGTGCTACGCGGGAATGTAAACAAAGTAAAAGTGCACTGTTGGCCTTAATGTAGCTCGTACAGACAGAGCATTCAATTCAAGTAAGTGATACAAGGTATGCTGTTGTAAATTGGTATTTGACGATATTTGAAATTTTTACAGATTTTTTGGTGTGGTAATCTTTTTCTTAGTTTAATTTAGAAATCCTGTACCGTACAGCGCTATTATTTCTCTTTTGGTACACAAAAGAATATTTTTTTCCTTGCGACTTACTGAACGTGTGTTTTCTTGCTGCANTACCGTACAGCGCTATTATTTCTCTTTTGGTACACAAAAGAATATTTTTTTCCTTGCGACTTACTGAACGTGTGTTTGCTAATCTGGCAATGTTTTCTTGCTGCGACACGTCATTTTTTGCAAGAGAATAATGTTAATGTGACACTGAAAAAAACCTAAAATAAGTTTGGCGGTCAGAGGCTGAAACTTACATGGGGCTTTATTGTAGAAGGGTACATTATAAATTTTTGTCTTCGCAACATTGCACTAGGCTTTGAGCTACTGCCTAGCTGTGTAGCGCCATCACAAGTGCATTTTTTCATTTTTCTTTCAGCATGGAATGAATTTAGTTGGGAACCATGATAAATTTTAAACATTTTGGAGATGTGGGATAATTTCAAGGTTGACATCAACGATGCCAAATATGCGATTTGCAATCACTGTTGTACACGAATCTCGTGAGGCGTGTCACAAAATACTTTTAACCTCAAAAACATGTTAACATGCAACGCAAACACTTTGTCGTGAAAGAACTTTGTTTACCCCTCAGTGTTATAAAAAATTTTTAATAAATGTGAAAGACTCAGTTTTGGCAGAAATCTTGAGGCAAACTAAATAAGTTGCTTGCTCACTTATTCTCAAAGTCCTTAAACAAATTTGAGCAGTGAATGTGCAAATTTAGTGTCAGCCAGTACAAGAGCCGGTATCAGAGCCAAGAACCGGGAACCGAATTGAAGAACCGCAACTGGAAAATTGTGGAACTGTCTCATCTAGTTTTTGGGTTTCTCTTGGTTCATTATTGTTTGTTGATAACTTATTGCACCCTAATTTTTTGGACTTTAATTTGGTAATTTTTTGGTTTGATTTTTTGAAAAATTTTAGTGACTCGTGCAGTTTTCAGCACACCTAGTTTAATAAACTGTTGCGAAGGTAGCTTACTTTCGAGCAACCGTTTTCGTAAGGCACTGTGTGAATTGAGAGAGGAATAATTTAAATGTAATCCGAGCTAGTCGGAGCCCAAACTCGACTGACAGACATTTAAATCATTGCCCATCTTTCAGTAAATACAAAGAACTGGGACAGGTATGCCAATGAGAGATGGTGAACAACTGCTGTGTACTGTGACTGCTTGGCAGGGGACTCACCATCACTAGGGCACTACTTGAAAGACTGGCTACAGATATTTACATTTTATGAGTTGTTTAATATTTGTAATATTTAATTTTAATCTGTGTCTTTTGGTAATTGTAGAAAGGCAAGGACTTACTGATTAAAATTTAGAGATTATGCAATATCGTGCTCTTTATGACAAAATTTTACGTTCATAGTTCAGATTGCATGTCTGTACTTTCGAGTAAGGCAAATACTGTTGTAATGGTTTGATCTGTTATTAACGATACAGTGCCCTTCGACAATTCCTTTCTAATATAAACTAGATATCACGAAGGCTATAAAAGTAAATATATAAATAATTAAACTGGATAGGTGAGGGGGAACTGAATAAATGTGAGTTAGATACTCATGAAAAGACAACCTCAACCAGAGTTAATTTAAAAACAAACGAGCATCCAAAACGTACAACAAAAAAAGAGTGAACTCAAGCACACATCTGGTGTTGCATATTTATGCAACTTTAGCGGTGACAAACAAGATGTTAACTAATGTTGTCAACAATCTCGTGACACTCATGCCTGCACACTAATAGTGTGATGTTTATTTCCCTCATATTTTTTTCAGCATACATTGTATTTATTTTTAATTCTCCCTTTCTGGGTTTTAGCACTGAGAAATTTATCTGGACTTTGACAAATATTCAATTCACTGGAACGCCTAAGCACATTACGTAAAAGTGTTCCAAACACCTAGATGAAAGTTACAAAGTTGTGATATTTAAACAGACGTATTAAAAATAACCACCAAGCATAAATGTCATTGACTGTCAAAAATAAATTTGTACGTCCAAAACTCATTATACACATAACCAATATAAGGCATCAAGAATGACCATTTCAATAGAACTTCTCTTGTCCAATCAAAACAACGTACATTGAAATATATTTAGACTTGAAAAGTAAAACAAATAGTTACTACTACCTAATGAGTCTACTTCCCTCTACACGGGTACAAATAAATTTTAGTGAAACTTCACTAAATTTGAAAGAAATCGGTTGATTGTTTCCAGAGATGGCAGAGAAATGAGGCTTTGCATAGACAATTTTGATGGCTATAATAGATACTGTGAGCGTACAAAGTTAAGTTGAAATTTGTTTTATAGTTTCGTAGATAAAAATTTCTGAGCTAAAAAATGTATATGGCTACCATTTAAAAAATATGTGTCTGTACCTTTGAGTTTATAAGTTTACATGGCCTGCCATATAGCTATTTTATTGCCAATTTGAGTAGAAATTAGCTGTTTTTTTTGGAGATATCACGTAATTTTAATTTGCCATGTGATACTATTTTACAAAATGGCGGACAAAGAGATTTTGTGTGGCCACACATGATGTTTGTAATATATACAATCAGCATACAAAGTTTCATTGGAATTAATGACATGGTTATGACGATATAACATATAAAACTAAAATATCTATATGACCGCCATTTTGAAAATAAGTGTCTGAGATACCTAAAACTTTGAGGTTAACATCATCTACTGCAATATTACTTGTTGCCATTTTTGGTAGGAATCAGTCTATTGTTTCCTAAGATATAACTTAAAAAAAATTATTTTTTCATTTGCTACTATCTTACAAAATGGAGGACAAAAGAGGCTCTGTGTAGTCACATTTGATGTTTGTTATATACACTCCCAGCATAGAAAGTTCCATTGGCATTGATTACATGATTTCAAAGATATAGCATACTATGCTAAAATAGCTAGGTGGCATTTTGAAAATATGTGTCTAAAATTCGTGAAACATATTTGTACATATCAACTACTGCAGTGCTACTTGTTTGCCAAATTTGGTAGCAATATGGCAATTGTTTCCCAAGACATTACACAAAAACTTAATAATTCATCTAGTGCTATCTTTCAAAATGGCGGACAAAAGTGGTTTGTTTTTGGCTTATATGATGCTTGTAATAGATACTGTCAGCATACAAAATTTGGTTTAAATTGAAATTAAATTTCTAATGATATGGTAGTTATACCAAGCAAACACAAAACATTTGTGTGGTCACCATTTTGAAAATAAGCGCCGAATTAAGTTCAATTACTTACATTTATCTAATCTATCATTGTATAACATACATGCCAAATTTGGCAAAAATTATTTGAGTAATTTTTGATATATAATGTAAAAACATAATTTTTTCATGTGGTTATTTTGAAATGGCAGACCAACAACAATATTCGCCTATTCAATTCTTACAACTAGTGCTATCGGCATACAAAATTTGGTTTAAATTGGTTGAATGGTTTCACAGATATTACATTACACCCTAAATATTTTAATTGCTGCCATTTTGAAAGTAAGTGCCCCACATGGTCAAAAACTATAAAAGTAAGGTGTCCTTACTTAGTACTGCATGTGTACTGAGTTTGGTAAAATTTGCTTCATGCGTTCTAAAATAAATTAGGGGGGACACAGGTGTGCGTGCGTGCACATGGAAGTGATCTCATAAGCCTTTCTTTCCTTCAGAAAGTGGACTAAGAACACTATCACAACTTTGTCATTGAACTAGGTAGATTAAAAGTAAGTGTACAAACTTTATTTGATAACTATAAGCATTTTTCGCCAAAAATACACACTCCATCAAGCGACATCGAGCAACTATTCAAGTAGGAAATTTTGCCAACTTCGAACTTGTAACCGTGCCGCCATCATATGTAAATACTAATATTATAAATCTTTCAACAATGAAAATCACTTTTTAATAATAAATAACAAATTCAGACACAGATATTTATTCTTGAAGTGTAAAATCTGTTAAAAACGAAAACAAACTATTATTCTCCTGCTGCGAGCACAGAGAAATTTAACAAATGTGGAAAACAATGCAAGTTCAGAGAAAAAAAGTAAACGGTTGCCAAAAGTTTTTTCCTCCATGGAAAAAAAAACGTAAAAGACTAGGGTCTATATACCATATTTGTTGCTGATCTGACAACAATATTAGTACTTTTTATACAAAACAATGAAATATTCTTCTACCAGTGCTACGAGAAAATGTAAATATTTCAATAAGAGATGTTTACCTTACAAATAGTCTAACAGAACTCATTTTAATAACATTTTACATATAACTATTTCTTACTGGTCGTTGCCAACGCAACACTGTTCTCACTGTTTTTATTTCATATTGATAACGAAACAAACATAATTTAGAGACAATATTCTAGTGAATGTTTGTTTGTTTATATAATTTTTTTTTAAACACGTGCAGAATTGTGATTTTTCAAAGCTTTGTTTTGAAAAGCATGAAGTAACAATGAATGGAGTATGCCGTTAGTACTGCAACAATGTTTAGGTTATAACAATCACTTACAGACAAGGCAGGCATTTTTTCACATTTTAATTTAAAAAAAATTTGTTAATTACAAATTATTAATACTTCCTCATCTGTTTTAATATGTAAACCCTCATAAATGTTATTCATGGTATATTGAGCATGTTTTGAAGTCTCTCATTTGGAATAATAGAAAAAATATATATTTTATTGTAGCATTATAAGTTAATTTAGAGTCCAATGAAGTACGTACACATACTGTGTTTATTATTTACATGGCAATATTTATTTTAAAAAATGGTAGAAAGATAAAAATTGGCTGGTAAGAAAAATGTAACTAGAGCCTCAAAAGTGCTCACTTTACCGTAATCAGCCTAATTATGTAATATATACACTTTCAAGTTAAAACATACAAAATGAGTTTAAACATGGAGGGTCTAGTTACATAGTGAACATTGGTGCAGGCTGCGTGCTCTAGGAGCCATAACATAAACTACTGAGGCTGCCCCACACAAATTACAGTTTGTTATTTATTTGGTTTCTTTGAAGTGAGGACATCATATGTTAATACCTTGGTAATTTACCACCACTTATAGTAAGGAAGCTATTAACTTCAGTTGTATTAGCATTGTTCCAATGGAAAAATCGCAAAGGAAGGTCTGGCATGGTTCCGTAACTTGGTGTTATATATCCCTAATGTATTTACCTTGAATAAAACCAATTATATTTGCATGTTCCCTGATTTTTTACTATTGTGAGCCACTCCTGTTTGTGCACATATGTTTTGGTGGAGAAGAAATATATGCTTGTGATTAATTGTCAGAGTGGACTTCATGTATGGTTTGCAGGCTGGAACAGTGAACCGAGGCTCAGAGGTGATCGCAGCAGGGATGGTGGTGAATGACTGGTGTGCGTTCTGCGGCATGGACACCACGTCCACGGAACTGTCTGTGATCGAGAGCATCTTCAAGCTGAACAGTGCCCACCCGTCTGCCATTGCGACAAACATGAGGGCCTCTCTCATCGAAAGGTACGTGTTGCCATATGCAGCAGTGTTGCTTGGTTTGTTATAAATGTTTTCAAGTCCTAAAGTATGGTTATAATTAATGATGGGAAAATATATCCATGATTGATTGATACCCATTGATTACACGTAAACAAGCAATATTCGAGAGTTGGAATAAATTCTCTATCCTTGTGTGCAATTATGTAAACAAAAAGTTTAATTAATTAACGTCATGTAATAGAGGTCTGCCAGTACTCGAGCGGAATACCTGCTCGCAGCTCGAGCTCGGTTCAAAATATTATTCAGGGTCACAAAATTTGAGCTTTATATCAGTGTCAGGTCATCCAGTTGGCAACCAATGAGATTGTGTTTTACTGTTAACAAAACAACAAATTGTTTATTAATGAAACTTAAACATTGAAAAGTTGGGCGTATTCCCGTAAAAGGATTCCGCGGAAATCTAGATATGATTGCTGATTAACAGCAAAATTAGCCTAAAACTGGGCTGCAAATCCACCTAAGATGCAGTGCCCGACAGGACAGTTTGTTAAGTGTTTGCTAGAAAAGAAGACTTTATTCGTTCACGAAACTAATTTTTAAAAGGTAGATCTGTTGCGTTTAAAATTATTCCTTAGAACTGCATATATAAACACAAATTCTCGTCACAATTTGTATAAAAAAAGGGTTGCGAATCGGTTAAAGATGCAGATGCTGACAAGATAGTTTGTTAGAAAAATAAGATTATTCGTAGGAGCACTTGTTTTTTGCAAGGCACAAAATTTTCCCAATTTTTTGCTTTAGTTATTTGAAATTGTGAAGTAAACAAATAAGAAGTTGAAGTTCCAGTTTGGAGATTAAATATTGTTATATAGGAAATGAATTGGTACAACTTGTAATTTGCATATTCTTGTCATGTAGATCTTGTGGATAATGCATAAATGTCAATAAATGTTGTTTAACCGAAATTGGTTCAGTTTTTCCATTAAAATTGTTGGGCTGATGCAAAATGTGGCACTCTCCAAGCACATTTTTACTGTCAATTGTAGACTAGTTCTTTTTATAGTTGCATTTTTAAAAGTAGATTCAGACTGTCGCAATTCTTTCGCCCACTTTTAACATCACGGAGTCCTCTCTGCTGTCCCAACTTAGAGGATAGAGGGAACGTGAACGATGGATGTTCACTCTGTGAACACGCTCCTATCCTCTGTTACAGTCATGTTTTCAAGTCTAACCTCGAATATCCAGACGCATATTTTTTGTTTCTACAGCAGTGTTATACCAGACCCAGAACTTCTTGGCTGCTGAGTATCAGCCTATCAGCGAGCACTACCAAGACCTGTTGTCACATTTATCAAGCGCCCATCACGCCATTAAACGGGTGTCATGAAATCTCAGTTGTAGTAATATAAATTACAATTCTATATGCAAAGAGGAACGTTTGAATATAGTAGAAACACAAATTGCTAAAGCACAACTTGATATATTTAAAAGTTTAAATATACATTAGGAATCTGCCAATACACACAAACTTCTAAATTTTTATATTCGTAATAAAATTATTTTGACACTTAAATTTACATATTATCAAAGTCTGTTAAATGTGTATGTAATAATTTTTAGTTACATACAACATACGAAAAGTAATTCATCTTTTTTCTATAGCTTGTAATGGCAGCACAGGCTCCTTCCTGCCGCGCAGTTCTAACGTAATTCCTTTCCATTACAAAATTCAGCACATCATTTGATTTTTTTATAACAAAACAGACACTATCAAAATACTTTCTATGGAGTTTTTTGAAACCTTATATCCAATTTTCTTGCGCATAACGGCTGTCAAATTTTTTTATTTTTTTTTTNTTCTATGGAGTTTTTTGAAACCTTATATCCAATTTTCTTGCGCATAACGGCTGTCAAATTTTTTTATTTTTTTTTTCTGAAATTTTCCCCTTTTATAATTTGAAAGCTAATCTCCGAAGACAGTCTCTGTTAAAATCATTTNTTTTTTTTTTTCTGAAATTTTCCCCTTTTATAATTTGAAAGCTAATCTCCGAAGACAGTCTCTGTTAAAATCATTTCCCTGCAATTTTCTTCCTAGGTGACACAAATATTTCTGTTGGCGTAGAAGCAATCTTGCTCTCTCCCTTCTTTGCAGATCCGTCGCACTGTACGTTCTCCAACTTCACATGCTCTTGCTGTCCTCAAACTGTTAATTTATTCAAAATTTATACTTCTGAGAAATTATTTGTTTGACAATTTAATAAAAACAGAATGCATGCTTAATATTATAGATTGACCTTGTTTGTGAAAAACTTCCCTTTTGTAACTACACAAGGTTTACTTAGCGCCGTAATTTCTAAGAAAACTTAACACGCATGCAAATGAAAAACAGCGAGGATCGTTTAAAGCCCGTTGCGGTACTGGCCATTGCGGATATACGCTATAGCAGACATCAACACTTGGTGTGGCCTATGAAGCAGCTGCTATGCATTATCTTGTGTCTACTAAGCACAAGTCAAGACTTATCGTCTGCTTATAAAGCATGGTAGAAACATTCAGAGTATCTACGAAATATGGCTTCTTCTCAGGACAACGAATTACATCCTCTTTTCTGGAAAACGTGAGTTTGTGCCAACTGTCATGCATAGTCCTTCATAACGTAAAACACGATTGAATAAAGNCTCTTTTCTGGAAAACGTGAGTTTGTGCCAACTGTCATGCATAGTCCTTCATAACGTAAAACACGATTGAATAAAGATACAGACTTGGGATTTTCACCAGCAAAATGAGCCTCTTGCAAGAAGTGACTGAATTTTGATTAAATATTTCACAATTTTATGAGCGCATCTGAGAAACATTTTGCTCGACTTGCTGCACCCACTATATATCACTTCGANAAATATTTCACAATTTTATGAGCGCATCTGAGAAACATTTTGCTCGACTTGCTGCACCCACTATATATCACTTCGAACAAGACAACAGCGCACAGCCGTGATAGGCTAGTGGGAGAAGCATCATTATGATAGTGAAATGGGTAATACCAACAATATTTCATATGATACGGAACGTAAAGAACTGTGATGTGATTGTTCAGGATTTGTGTAGGTTAGATGTGTGCATATTATTAAAATACTCTGCTTTGGACATAATATTTAAATTTTTGACCACTCAAAAATACATATCAAAATAAGTTGGAATTAAAAAAAAATTATCGATTTATTCAAATAATTGGGAAGGTGAACGTTTTATTTGTTACTATTTATTACCTTTTGCATCAGAAACATTATGCCAAAGGCTCAGAAGGCACAAGCCTCGATTCGCTAGTGTGTGCAAGAGTGAGTGTGAGCTCACTTTCAAATTAGGACACTGCCTTCTATTGTGTGTGAATCATGCTGGTGATTCATGCCGTTGCTTTTATTGTATACATTCATGTCAACTCTTTTCTTTTATATGTACAGTAATACCCCGCTTTACGCGAGGGATACGAAGGCCTTTTTTAGCGCAATTGACTTTAAGCGCATATAGCAGGTTTATGATTAAACATAGTCAAAATTTAATACAGAAAAATACGAATCATTTTAATCAATCACTTTAATTCTAAGAACACTTTATGCAAATGTATGTATGATAATTAATATTTTTACGGAAAAATACATCTATTGTCTTTTGGGTAGCGTTTTTTTTTTTTACGTTCTTGTAAAATACGTTCATAACACCCAACACTGTTTTTAATAGTTTGACACACGGTTAAGACACGGTCATCATTATTGTCTATACTCTGCAATATGTCCAAACCTGAATAAATTTTTGAAAGAGCATTTTGTATTCCCCCTGAAGATAAAACTTTCTCTTCTACTTGTTCTTCCTCATCGTAGATAGGATTATTCTGTAACTCGATCAGATCTTCATTGCTGAGAGGATCGTCGTGCGTTGCTACAAGTTCTACGAGATCTTCTACTGCGACATCTTCAAGTTCAGACCCCTCAATCATTGCAGCAATGTCTTCAAGCACTTGTCTCTGCATCTGGACAATTC
>NQII01009637.1:8370-26102 GCA_002778355.1 Clitarchus hookeri | reverse complement strand
GCCTGTTATGTGGATATTGTGAAGATTAGAACGCTGCTTGAACCGATGGAACCAGCCTCTGCTGGCAGCAAAAGTCGTAGTGGAACTCCCTTCTCCTTCTTCTGTTTTCAGCATCTCATATAAAGATAAACGAAAACACGTATACTCCAGAACACTTAGTGGTGTGTTCTTATTCAAATCTTCGATCCAGACTGACAGTAACGTCTCCATTCTTTCTAAGATAGAGGATCTCGAACGAGAAAGTTTTGTTGCACTTACAGGTGTTGAACTTTCGCTGGAGACTTTAATTTTTGCCCGATTTTTAAAAATCGTTCTCACAGTCGATTCTGATAGTCCAAAATCTCTCCCAACAATTGTTGCTTTGCCTCCATTTTCCATTCTTCTTAACACTTTCATCTTCAATTCCAAAGTTACGCTTTTACGCTCTTTTTTCTTTACAGGCGGCATTTTTGACGTAGCGTTAAATTATGACATATCTCCAATAAATGTTAAAACACGACTGCCAGCCGAACTAAACATGACGGAACAAACGAAACGAACGAGGGAATCCCCATAGAACAAAGTCGAAGGACGGGGAATTCCCAATTCTTCAAACAGAATGTTCAGAGGAAGCGAGGATTCCCGCGACCATAGAGAAGTTGATGACTACATTATGTTTATACGCACTCTTTCGCGTAATGAGAGGCATTTGAGCGCGAAATTTGAAATTCGCGTTATAGTGAAACCGCGCATAACGGGGTCGCGTAAAGCGGGGTATTACTGTACACTCATATGTACTGTATGCATTGACTGTTAAGTATTTTTTTTATCGTGTTGGCGAATTTCAGCTAATAAATCAACATATCTTCATAACATCAAGCACTTTGATTGAATATTTTGCCGAAAAAAAATTAATTGTATACGTACTTTATCGTCTGTGATATTGTATTATATTTTTAAAATCACAGAAATTTTAGAAAAAATATTGAAAAAACATACTGAAATTATTTTATCAAAACTGAAGAAATCATGAAAACATTTTCACAAAAAACAGGCTGGTCTATTTATTCACAAACAATAGAAAATAGAATATTTTAAAGGTATGTGTGTTCTGTTAAAATTATTTCTTAGAACTGCAGATGTGAGCACATTACTTTCATTATAAAACTTTTTTTTTTTTGTCTGTAATGAAAGAGCTTGAGGTCGAAGCTCTGGAACTTTTCAGTAGGCTCACTCGGGCTCAGCTCAAACTAAAAATCTCGGGCTCGCAGACCTCTACCATGTAGAAATAAATACAGCGGTGAGGTACTTAATTACGCAGAATTCTAAAATCCAGCAATTTTTTTAATTCAAATTGTTATAGTTTAACCCCTCTAATAATATTGCTTAGATTGAAACTTTTGTTTGTAAGATGTTTCTTGAATGTCCCGTGAAATGAAGTACTACATGATCCTTTATGGTGTTAAACTGTTCATTTAGTACTTAATATACCTTTAATATGTTTCAATCAGGGTGTAATGATTTTAGTCAATATTTAAATCAAAAGATTAAAAAAAAAACTACGATTAAAATCAGACACTTATAATTTAAGCATTGGTTGTTGTTTTTTTTTTTTTAAAGCAAATATCATTGGTAAAATTGATGTTTGTAATGTTTTATTTTATATTCATATTTTACATTTATATTTGATTTTTAAATTGAGATCTTTTCAAGTTTTTCAAAAATATGATTCAAAATAAAAGTTGTTAATTTTTTCAACACTTCTATATGTCGATGAAATTAATATCCACATACCTTTTCATCATGAAGCTTTGTGCAAGGCAACCGCATTTGACCTTGACCAAGGTTTTTATAACTGTATGGCAAATAGGGATTGTTCGAAGAATAGAAGGATCCTACATGGATTCATTTTGTAGAAGAGCAAACAATATCAGGGAATGGTGTGAAAACTACCTGCAAAGCGATGTGGGAAACAATTAATTGGTGGTAATATTTTAGACATTGTGTACACAGATGAAAAAAAAAGTGTACAGCAAGTTCAGTAGGAAAACTTAATGTTTAATGATCCTATCATGTGTGTTACTCAGACTGAAAATTTGGACAAAGTATATTTAGTTGATACTTCAGGTAAATCACACACTGCTGATTATTGAGTCCAAATATCAAATGCTGCTGTGTCAAAATGTAAACATGAATTCAAATGTTTTGTCGAAAGCATTCTGAAAAATGTGATCAGGCTTAGAAAAAGGTGATTTGTAGTAGAGTTGTTCCGATACCATGTTTACCGATACGGATACCAATGCCCTTCTCTCTTGTTTGTTGTTCCAGTTTACCATTATTAGGCAGAAATGTTAGAAAAATTAAAAAGGGAGATATTTTCCCTATTTATCTGCAGTATAAACACAACACAAGACAGTAACGATTAAACTAATTTCTTTTTCAGAAAGATAGCAAACAAAATTATATCATCACCGGTTTTCAATATACATTACTTATCGCAAGATTTCTTGTAAAAATACAAGGTGATTAACATGGTCAGGAAGTATGAGACTACGGTGATCTGTAACGACGAGTCCTCCTTGTGAAAACACTTGCTCAGAAAAGACTGAACCAGCTGGAACTGAGAGCCAGAACTTGCTCAGTCTCTTTATATTGTTGTGTCGTGAAGTGTTCCAGAAACCAGCTGGGGATGTAGCGTAGCTGACATTGGACGTGCTTAAGTAATCATCCAATTCACTTGTAATTTTTATTTTAAAAAAATCTTATTAGCCTTCTTTAAATATTAAATGTTACTAACCTGCAAGAGAGTGAGTTAATGAGTTTCAGTTATGTATTCACATTCATCAGCATCTAAACAGTTCGGATTATTCTTGGAATCAGCAGCAGGCACAATGAGAGAAATTTCTTCAGAAATGAGTTCTCTGCACTTAATCAGAATGCTTGCCTCTTCATCAAAGAAACTGGTTTTGTACCTAGGATCCAGTACTGTTGCTAAATTATTAGCATTGGATTCAACAAGTGGAAATCTTCTAACCAGCTCTGAATGTCGGTCATTCAACAAACCTGATACATTCTGTTTTTCAAGTTTTTCGTGCAAGTCAATTAAAACTGCTTTCAGACTATGAATCAAAGGCCAAACATCAGTTAGAGAAGTGTCTCGCTTGCGTATCTTTTTAGTGAATTAAGCAAAATGTGATAGAACTGTGAGGACATTGTCCGCCAGGACCCATTCTGATGCTTGCAAATTGGTTACTTGTTGGAAATGGTTTGCAACAACTGAAACAATAAAAAATAAGCTCAGAAACAGGTAGGGCTTATTACTGTTAATATGTATTTCCGAAGCATTGTAGGAAATGAGAAATGCACTTTGAATGAAATAATAGTACAGGCCTATATTGCTCTGTTTCATAATTTTTTAAAATTAAGTAATTAATTTAAGTAAAATGTATGGATATTTAGTGTAGATGATGTGTGAATAAAATGTAACCCTTACAAACTAGGTATTGAGAAACATTGTAGAATGAATGTGTTGAATACACTAACCTGCAATCACATTTTTCTGCCCTAGTGATAACTGTGCTTCATTCAAAGCTTTCATGCCAGATGTGGAATGTTTAAAAAAAATCCAACAAGTTGCTTTGCTATTTTTAGTAGCTTCCTTACATTTGGATGGTTTAGAAATGCTTGATTGACAACATAAAATAAAATCTCATTATTAGATATTTAAGTTTTAATACTGAGTTATTAAAACAATGAAATAAATAGCTAAAGCCACTAAGTGCTGCATTAGTATGGTACATTAAACATATAAATTCAGTGTATTGGCAGCTGAGTTCATTAATATTGGAACATTTAAGTTTTTTAATTAGGCTTAACAGATTGAAAAGTACTCTGTTTAGTATTTAGTCACATGCATGATAATTCTACTTACCAACAATTGAATGAGCAGAACAACCAACAGGTAGAACATTGAGTTTTCCTACTGCTGTGACCATATTGGCAGCATTGTCGGCCTTCACCTTCGTTGAAATATTCCATTTTGCAAATGTTGCTTTTAAGTTTTCTAATATCAACTGGGAACTGTGTAGCACCTTCAAATGACATCATTTCCAAGAGCAAATGATGCTTCTCTAAGTTATGATAATAGAAGTGTGCCGTGATGGAGATGTAATCTCTATTTCCTACAGATGTCCAAAGGTCTGATGTGATACACATTTCTTCAGCACTATTTAAGATCTCGCTTACTTTTGCCTTTACTTCTGCATACATGTCTGGTATTAGTGTATTTGCAAAGAATTTTCTGCCAGGAATCTCGTACTTTGGACATGTCTTACTCACTGAAACATGGAAACCTTCAGTTTCCACAAATTTATAAGGTCATTTATTCAGACACAGCATTTCACCAATTGCTCTGTTTATTTCTTTTGCTCATCTGTCATTCTTATCATACTTAGAATTCTTATTGAAAGTGTCTTTTAGAGTTAGTTGTTTACTTTCGCCTAAACATGCACTATCTTCACTCTCTTTAGGTAAACTGGCAGGTGCAAATCTATTTTTTTCTTCTTGATTCTAAGCTCGCAGCTTTCAACAGATTTTGATGTGCATCACAGTGTGTCAGGTGGTTGTTTAGATTTGATGTGGTAAAACAGCTTTTATCTTTACCACCCAGAGACATTATTTTACCAAATTGGTTGTATTTTGCTTTACTTACGTCTGTCAAGTCTTTAGAAAAGTATTTCCACACACTAGACATTTTAACGCAGTATGTAACAATTCATGGGTGCCAAAAAATGCATTGCTCGCGTAAAAAAACGTGCTAGCAAAAAACAATATTTGGATTATGCTCAGATAGTCAAATGTTCCATGCTCAGTATTTTTTGCAGAGTCGTGTCCGCTAGCGTCAAGTATTTAATAACCACAGACGCAGAATTAATAAGTTATACCTATAGTCTATACAGATGGTAATTGTATACGCCAGCTTTTAACTTTTATCAACTCTGTGTCTTTTCGTTTGTAGTAATGTATTGTTCCTCTGATTTGTTTAAGTTTTTATGCGCATCTTATTGCATCACGCCATCTGGAACATAAATACTTTACAACAGTTACAGGCTGTAATATTTATTTCCAGCAATGAAAGTTATTTTTGAAATATTTTCAAACAGCTCACAATATGTTTGTTTAAGTATGAAGCATATATTTTACTTTGGCGTAGTTCCGTTTTTCAACACATTGGCGGTTACAGAATAGTTCTCAGTGCAGCCGCAAGAGGTCAACGTAAATATTCAAGATGGTATCAATTGTAGTTTGCAATATCGCCACCCAGAGCACAGCAAAATGAAAATTCTCCACTTGCGTCCATGATATATACATATATGAACTCCAGCCATTTATTTGTAAACGTACGTGTGAGATAGAAAATCTGTGATGTTCGTCATTAAATCCAGATCTTTTTGTTGGTATAAGATTCCGTAAAAAACGGCATAGCTGATTAATATTGTAAAACGTACCACCACACCATATAATTTTTTTGTCTAAAGAAAGTACTAACCTGATTTTATTGTCTATAACCGATACCAATGTATCAGCCCAATACCATACCCAAAACAGATACATTAAAAAAAAATGTTACGTATCGGAACAACTTTTATTTGAAGGTAATTATCCATAATAGTGGCTTTTCCACAAGAAAAAACATTCCGGAAAATTGTGTATATCAACATTACTTATCACACAGAACACAAATTTACTAGGGGCATCACAATATTTACATTAAATACTACCAAATGCGATAGTGGGGAGGGCTGTGAAGATCAGGGAAATTGTGAGGTAAAACATTAAAATTTGTGTTCCTTAATCATGTTAAATGCAAGAAGACCTAACCTAACTCCACCTAACTTTACAATATGTAATTACAGGGGGAGTGTGTGCTAACACGAGATAGTGTGTTATAGTCCATCTCTTATATGAAGGCCACATTCTTGACAGTTGACGATCGCTGCGCCAATGTTTACTTTTTGTTTATGTATCCATTCGCCATCAACTGGTGCAGCTTTGATGCGACGAGTTAGCGCGTCCAGGAGATGCTGCATCGTGCAGCAATTGGTGAACTACTTGGGTGGCGCTTTAGGTGGCTAGAGAGGCCTGAGGACGTGTGCAGGGTCGTTCGTAATCTCTGAACACGAAATATATGTTACTTTAAAAATTATACAGAGCTCGCGGGAAAATAAAACCATTTGTATATGCGCGTAAATACGTTATTTTAAACAACAAAACTATAATCTTTTTCTGGGTGTAGTTCGGAATATGGATAACAGATAGCGTGGAAGGGCGTGTTGTAACAGATGGCGTGGTACGGGTTCTTATGAGCCGCGCCTGTACCTGACAAGACGGCAGCACATGGTTGGAGAGTCGGGATACGTGAAAAAGGATTCGAAGTGGCGTTGCATTTGGATACGGAAATTTTTTTGTGCATTTCATTTTGAACACCTATACATTACTAGTTTTATCAAGAAGTTTAGTTTGTAACACTAACCACCAATGTTTTGTGACCACGTAAAATAAAATGTATTTATTAATCTAGGGTCTCTTTCTTATCGCACATTTTCAGCCTGTGTCATGTACGTTGGCAGTGCACTCAGAATAGCCAACGTAATTTTAACTTTTGTACGTTTGTGCATCAGCTGATACAGGATTTTGTAAATGGCACTTTGTTTGTTTTTTATACGTCAAGTGCCACTCACTGACTGTCAGAATCTGGCCAACTTATATGAAATACAGTATAGAAAAAGTATAATAAGTAAACTCGCTTTGGTTCATCCACCCCCTGTGATTAAACTATTGTGAAGAAAGGCTTAATTTTGTTAGGTTTTCTGCATTTTACATGGTTAGCAGTAGCAGTGCATAAGACCTTCAATTCCAACACTCGCGTGCAACACTATACAGTACTTACTTTCCATGCAAAAGTGAGTATAAATTACATTACTCACCCATGTAAGCAGTGAATATAGCTCCTTGTGATGTATTGCTGATAACTCACGTATAGGACACGTCAGCATATATTCAATTTTTGTAAACCCTGCACACACTCGTGGTACCGCACAATAAATATTGGAAACAATTGCAAAGTAACATTCGTATTTCCGCACAATACTTCGATCTAACATGTCACATGGAAATAATCACAATGAAACATGCGTAATAGCACTAGTAAATCACAAGTATTCACATGGTACATTGCACTGAACCAGAAGACCAAAATCATTGCTCATTTGTTTCCTGTGTCTGTGCATTGTTCTTGAACAAATGTTTCATGCTGATACACATCAACTACAAGTAAACAATACTGGGGAGCATTTTGTGTATGATATACTATATATATATTGACATGTAATTCGTATATATACTATTAATTTTTTTGCTGCAACTACGTATCATCACGTGCGCACCATGTGCCCTACAAGAGATACAACCCTGAACGGCAGCTACCCAAGCCAGCATTTTGTCGCCTATAATAAGGTGGATGCCTGGAGACCGTAGTGCACCTGAAAGAATAATATATTAAATTAGAGTAGTTCCAATATCATGTTTTCCAATACCGATACTCCGATACCAATGCCCTTCCCTCTTGCTCATTTCTAAGCTCGCAGTTTTCAACATATTTTGATGTGCGTCACAATGTGTCAGGTGCTTGTTTAAATTTGATGTGGTAAAACAGCTTTTATCTTTACCACCCTGAGACACTATTTTACCACACTGGTTGCATTTGGCTTTACTTACGTCTGTCAAGTCTTCAGAAAAGTATTTCCACACACTAGACATTTTAATGCAGTATGTAACAATTCATGGGTGCCAAAAAATGCATTTCACGTGTAAAAAAAACACGATAAACAAAAAACAATCAGGATTATGCTCAGTATTTTTTGCAGTTTCATGTCCGCTAGCGTCAAGTATTTAATGACCACAGATGCCGACTTAATAAGTTTTACCAATAGTCAAGAACTTAACTTACCAGACCACCAACTTGTGCAAGACGTATCCACTAGATGGAATTCTTCATACTACATGATGTCTCGTCTTTCAGAACAAAAACGGGCTGTATCTTTATATCTTATCTGACTGAAACATTTGTAAATTTCGAAAATTTATTTACTGAAAAGTGGAAAATGCTTGGAAAAAGCCTTGAACTGCTGAAGCCATTCGAAGAGATTACCAAGATCGTAAGTTGAAATTGCTCATCGTTATCTGAACTTATACCTAGGGCTGAGCCGATACCGGTACCGATATATCGAAACCGGCCGATATATCGAAACCGGCCGATATCGTAATTATCGGAATTGTGCGCAATTCATGTTTAAATCGCCGATATTATANTTCTTCATACTACATGATGTCTCGTCTTTCAGAACAAAAACGGGCTGTATCTTTATATCTTATCTGACTGAAACATCTGTAAATTTCGAAAATTTATTTACTGAAAAGTGGAAAATGCTTGGAAAAAGCCTTGAACTGCTGAAGCCATTCGAAGAGATTACCAAGATCGTAAGTTGAAATTGCTCATCGTTATCTGAACTTATACCTCATGTGAAAACCTTGCAGAAATATTTCGAAAATTACTACGATGAAAACAATGAAATCATGGAAATAAAACTGCTGTTAGAAAATGATTTGAAGAGCAGATTTAACTTAGAGCATAACAAACTCTATACCCTGGCAACTTTGTTGGATCCACAATATAAGCAGCAGTTTTTCGATGCTGAGGAATTTTTATTGGAAACTCTGGAAAATAATCTGTGTGATGACGAGAGCGACGCTGACAAAGATGAAGAACCTCTTTGTATCGCCACATTGAAGACAGCACGGAAACAGCAACACATCGTAATTTCTGGCAATGCTATCATGAACTAGCCTCAAGAAAAATCGAAACTCTTCAAGATGACAAGTCAAGTGCAGCTCACGAACTGCACTCGTACTTTGTGTTACCGGTAATAAATCGCAACAATGATCCATTTGAGTGGTGGAACCGTAATAGTTCTAGATATCCCGAAATGTCGCGCCTCCCTAAAGTGTTGTCTAGCTAGTTGAACGACTCTTCTCCGAAGCTGGTAATGTATACAAAACAAAAAGAAATCAATTACTGCCAGAAAGGGCAGAGACTTTATTGATTGTTGGTTAATTACAAAGGAGAAGTTCCTGCCACTAGTTTATATTTCTTTTAATAATGAATACATAGTGTTTGAAATTGTGATTCTAAAATAAATAATAAACAGGAGATTACATAATTATGTTCTTTATACACAGTTATAGAAACTTTCATTCAGAATTAATTTTTTTGTTAAACTTAGTCACATAAGTACTAACTAATAACTAAATCTTTTATTCCTTCCTTTGTTCCTATTCCTAGACTATGTTGCCAATTGTAAGACTGATACTAAAATAAAAATAATTTATTAATAATGAAAGAATTTCATTTCAATCACCCTATTTTAAAAATAGTAATATGAATAAAGTAATGGCCTGACTAGTCTGTGCTTTTTGCAGACTATAAATATAGCTGGATAGTCGGCCACTAGTCGGTAAATCGCTATTATATATATGTATGTGTTTATTGTTTGTTTTACATGTTTAAACAATTAGAGGTGAATTTGTGAATGTGGTTATACATGTTTGTGTGGGTTATATGCTTGAACAAATAGAGGCTCAGCTGTGAAGGTTGTATGTGTATATGTTTTTTTAAATATTAGGCTGCATGTTGATCTATTAGAGATGGAATTATTATAAGGTTGTTCTACATGTTTGTTTTTTGTTATATCCTTGAATAATTAAGGGCTAAATTGTGAAGGCGTATGTGTGTGGATAAAGCATTTTTTAAATTTTCGTTCAAGTTTGATGAATTATAGCACATTTCAGTTCTAGTCCGGTTCGTGGACAGTTTTGAAGTTTTGGTTCTATAAAATTATTCTAGATTTAGTTCTAGTTCAGTTCGGTACCAAAATCTGGGTTCATCCCACCGCTAATTTTTCATGCTACTGGAGACTCTCTAAAGCTCATTTTATTTTGTCTCTTACAAATATCTGATGATTTGCTGCTTCTGCAATGAAATGTGCTGCTTCTCTATTGGTCGAGTTACTTACTGAGATTACACTTTGGAAAAACTAGTCCGTTTGGCTGATTTTCCTTTCTGCTTGAGGAGGAAGAGGTTTTAAACTTGATTGTATACTGAAGCTGGTGTCTTGTGTTTGGATAACTTAGTTCCTTGTGCTCCCTCCAACTCTATTTTCACATTTCCTATTTCAGTAGGTTTAAGTCAGTTGAGTATGAACTACTGTCGACCTCAATGTAGTGGTGTGTTGTGCTGGCACATCACTGGTCGGCGTCAATGTAACATGTGTTAAATTACTTGTGAAGGAACTATGGCTATGCGAGTGTCTTCCGTGCCATGCCTGGCTTACAGGCAAGCATAAAACTAACTTAAGTTAGATTTAATAATAATTACTAACNGTCCGTTTGGCTGATTTTCCTTTCTGCTTGAGGAGGAAGAGGTTTTAAACTTGATTGTATACTGAAGCTGGTGTCTTGTGTTTGGATAACTTAGTTCCTTGTGCTCCCTCCAACTCTATTTTCACATTTCCTATTTCAGTAGGTTTAAGTCAGTTGAGTATGAACTACTGTCGACCTCAATGTAGTGGTGTGTTGTGCTGGCACATCACTGGTCGGCGTCAATGTAACATGTGTTAAATTACTTGTGAAGGAACTATGGCTATGCGAGTGTCTTCCGTGCCATGCCTGGCTTACAGGCAAGCATAAAACTAACTTAAGTTAGATTTAATAATAATTACTAACCATAATATCTTAATTATTAAAAATTTATCGTCTTTAAAGTTAACGGAGGAGTTAAAAAGTTCACATTATTTTTAATGTTTTATTTTAATAGTTACGTTATTGCTGTTACCACACGCGGTAATAAGACAGTCTGACAATTCTGCAGTTGAAGAGAAGAGTTTGTTGTTGTGTGTACTATGTTGTTGTCGCTCAAGTGTCTGTACGTAAGTTAAGTGTCATTTAAAATGTTTGTGTTTTAGCCTGTCGTGATGCGTGGTCCAAGAAGGAGCGNAATAATTACTAACCATAATATCTTAATTATTAAAAATTTATCGTCTTTAAAGTTAACGGAGGAGTTAAAAAGTTCACATTATTTTTAATGTTTTATTTTAATAGTTACGTTATTGCTGTTACCACACGCGGTAATAAGACAGTCTGACAATTCTGCAGTTGAAGAGAAGAGTTTGTTGTGTGTACTATGTTGTTGTCGCTCAAGTGTCTGTACGTAAGTTAAGTGTCATTTAAAATGTTTGTGTTTTAGCCTGTCGTGATGCGTGGTCCAAGAAGGAGCTTGGACCTTAATGCAAGACTCACCATTTTACAAATGTGCATTGAGACTTGCTGCAGTATGATACACTTGCTCTAATNTTGGACCTTAATGCAAGACTCACCATTTTACAAATGTGCATTGAGACTTGCTGCAGTATGATACACTTGCTCTAATCTGCTATTCTCATGGTGACCTGTTATGCATGGTGACTGGAGGAGGACAATTTATGTGTATTCTTTGCAAGTCTCTGACTTTAAACAAGTGCCCAACACGTGCATTCACTTTTTCAATGAAATATGTATGTAGAAATCAATTACTATGTGCTGTATTTGCTAGTAGAAGAAAAATATATGTTTGTATCGTTAAATGATTGTGTATTTGTAAACGTATGGAAAGCTAGTTAGTGTTTTCGACTTTATTATTTTGATATCAAAGAACATCTGTTAAGGCAGGAACTTGTTACATTGAAGACATCGGAATATACTGGATGTGCACAAAGTTTGTTAACAATTTCACACTTTAATAACAGGAATATTAATTGACGAAAATCCTAAATGATGATCATGTAAGTCGCCAACCCTGAAAGTTTTGTTCGCGTGTATGTTTGATGTTTAGTTAACTTCCACATGCACGCACACCTCTGGTGCCACGCAAGCAAGACTTTCAGAGGTGGTGACCTACATCAACTACAGTTCAGTTTTTTTTGTCAATTACTATTCCTGTTTTAAAGTGCGAAGTTGTAAACAACCTTTGTTGTACATACTGCACTTTGGTGTTGTATTGTGTAAGCAAGATTGGAACTTCATTATATTTGTGATTGTTTTGTAGATCATAGAGCAACAGAGGCATTATACAGTCAACTCTCAATTCTATGACCCTTCACAGTTCTGGGAAAAGAGTAGTTATTTCGAGAAGGACGTTATTCTAAAATTGTTTTGTGGTTCCCCAAAAAGGAGTTACTTCATCGAGAGGGTCGCTATTTCAGGAGTCTTAGAATTGAATGTTGACTGTAGTACCTATGATTACTTATTTTATTATTAAAAAATTAGTAGTATTAAACAAATTTTAGCAAAACACAAAAATATTATACCAAATTAGATTTGTTTGTTTTTATAAAAATTATAATTTTGAAATTAAATGTGTGGATTTTTTTTTTTTAATTTGAGGTACTTTATTTTGTTTCTGGATTGTTTCATTTATGACCACAAGAGACTTGCATCTCACTCATGCCTGGTTGCACCATTAACAGCCCTGAACTGAGATCCTAAGATCTTGGTTCAAACATGATCTTCAGTTGGATCCGAGTTCCAATGTACAAGTGTTGCACCAACGCTAACAGCTGAGTTCTGTTCGTAGATCTCCACATCTCTGTTCAGAACTAGGATTGATATGAAACTCTGTTCGTGATTGGCTATCATTTTGTGACGTCATGATGCAGCTGTTTATTTTGAAGTCCGGGGACAATTAATAATTTTTTGTGGGCAATATCTCTTAAGGCTAATAATTTTTATATATAATTTAGTTGAGTCTGCGAAATTTCCTTTTCAGTTGTTTTTCAGTTTTGTTTGATTGGAAACTCTTTGCACACACTCATCATTATTTTTAATATAAATTTTATTGAAGAAGGTAGGTGTTCTTAGAACTAGATGGTGCTATGTTTTATCTTCTTTTTTTAGTAAAATAATTGCTGGCTGTACGAAATTTACTGAATAATATTCAAGTGTGTGTATATATACCCCATCCCCCCCCCTTACAAAAAAAACAATTGTACGTACACTATCAGTTGGCGTATTTTCAAACTGCATTTGTTGGTGATGGTTGCTCTTTCCTGAGCAAAAATTTTGATGTGAGATTTAGCTCGCGCAGAAAATTAGGAGAGTTTCTGATATTTTGAATGGCTTTCCCAGTTTTCCGTTGTGTACATTAATACATCATTAATTAATTAAATGCATTGGATCTTAAGCCTTTTAAAATGTCTCAATTTACATTTTACAACAGTATAAAACAACCGATTCCATTCTTAAACTATTTAAATATTACTGAGTTTATTTCTAGTAAATACTGTATTCACCCGAATATAAGACTATATTTTATTCCAAATTTCACTTTCAAAAATTTAGAGGTGGTCTTATTTTTGCATCACAAAAAAATTGAGGTTAATAGTTATGCATAGTTAATAGTAATAGCNAAAATTTAGAGGTGGTCTTATTTTTGCATCACAAAAAAATTGAGGTTAATAGTTATGCATAGTTAATAGTAATAGCTCTTAGTTCATGGTTTCCAGAGAAATATTCTAATCTTTCGAAAAACACAAGTTTGGTTAATATTAGCAAAAGAAATAACCACACTTTTTGATGTGATTGTTTTTTAACTTCAATTCCCGTCATGTTTTTCTTCCAATAGGCCCNGAAATAACCACACTTTTTGATGTGATTGTTTTTTAACTTCAATTCCCGTCATGTTTTTCTTCCAATAGGCCCTGTTTCTGGTCTTTATTCCAGGTGCGCAGATATTTCTAATTATCACGAAACCACGTGACAAGCCCATCACTAAGATATTGGTACAAGTATTAAATATGCTTAAATGGGTCAGTGCATACATTACACTACAGGCGGTTATGTTTGNAAAATTTAGAGGTGGTCTTATTTTTGCATCACAAAAAAATTGAGGTTAATAGTTATGCATAGTTAATAGTAATAGCACTTAGTTCATGGTTTCCAGAGAAATATTCTAATCTTTCGAAAAACACAAGTTGGGTTAATATTAGCGAAAGAAATAACCACACTTTTTGATGTGATTGTTTTTTAACTTCAATTCCCGTCATGTTTTTCTTCCAATAGGCCCTGTTACTGGTCTTTATTCCAGGTGCGCAGATATTTCTAATTATCACGAAACCACGTGACAAGCCCATCGCTAAGATATTGGTACAAGTATTAAATATGCTTAAATGGGTCAGTGCATACATTACACTACAGGCGGTTATGTTTGGTTAGGTTGTGTTAACCAAAGGTACAATTGTAACATGGTGGTAAACTTAACAACTTGTGATCTAGAGCAGTTATCTGATCACCAAAATCGCATCATTTCTGTGAACGGGAGCGATCAAAGTTGTTTGATGATCAACTTTAGCGCTTACGTTCAACATTCCCAGAGTGAATACGTCTGGGGTTGTGAGTACGACTTCTAATTTATTTTCCGTTCTTGATTACTCCTGGTCGAAGCCGTTTTCCGGTTTTGTATCGAACGTGTTGGTAAATGAGCATGTGTTAATTAATAATGAATGACCACATTGAAAAAAAAGGTCCATTGGCGTCACAACTTAGAAAATCTGAACGTCGTAGTTATGATGCAAATTTTAAACTAATGGTGGTTCGTATGCAGAAATGCATAACAATTGTGCTGCAGCCAGGCATTTTTTCGTTACCGAAGCAATGTTTGCGAGGATCATTTCTACTGGGGAGTCTGATTCAAGTAATGAATAATTGACACAGAACAGTTTTTTTTAATACTTTATTCTTTTCTCTTTCTTGTACATAAGGTTTGATGACTGCTAAGCTTTTATCTATTTTACTTATATTAAAGAGCATCTCACTCAGCAGCATCCTCCAGGATGACATCAGTTTCCTTAACAGGAAATCCTGTTTTTTCGAAGCAGTTTTGTATGGTGCCAACTTCAACTTGAGACCATGCTCGTGTGATGTAGTGCAGTCAGCACATTGATGCTCTACCAAATTCAGTTTTACACATTCCAGTGCCTTCTGCACCAGTTTCTCTCTATACTTCATCTTGAAACTGTGTTTGATGCCTACATCTAGAGGCTGAAGCTCACTGGTGCAGTTAGGGGGGGAAATTCAACTCTGACGTTTCTTAAAACTATGTTTTCAGAGTGGGCTGGGNCCCCATCTTTGCATATAGAGCATATCTGTGGTAAGTAAACAGTTTACTTGTTATCCAAGATTTTATTTTTTTGTTTGCAAAATATTTGGTAGGCAATGTCTTCACTCCTACAAAACGTCTATGTTTTTAAGGACCAGCCTACCACAACATGATGCAACTTCTCANAGGGTCATAACCTCTTGCAAGATCTGGTATCTTTTCTCGCCAGTGCTCAACACTTTGACTTTCCCCTAGAAACAAACAATATTATAAACCACATTTTGACAGTTTTTAAAACAGTCAATCAAACCATTGGAAGCAGTGTTGCGATATGGAGCGCTTTTTCATGTAACATTTCATAGTCTATAGGAAACACTGTTCTCACACTAATAAACCACTCTTTTAGCAGACTGTCAATCTCTTCATAGCGTGGAGTTTTAAGAGACTACCATCAGCCCACTACGTCTGGTGATATTCTCAATTGAAGTTCTCATCTTGGCTATTGTATTCATCGTAGAAGTAGAAACTTGCAGTTCTAGTTCCTTTGCTAAAGACTCTCGTCTGCCCACATGTCTGTTCATGTGTTTTAAGATTTCAATTTGGAATTCGATGGCGAGACAATTTCTCTCTTTGACTTTCCATTGTTCAACTGATTTTAAGATCATTCACTCAAAAATAAAACACAGATAAAGTAAATAAGTAACTGTAATTACAGAACAATATTAAAAGTTTGGTTATGATTTATTAAACACACCCTGGAAGCAAACAAACATACAGCGTACCAAAGATAAATGGGCATAGTTAGCCATCACAGAGGCATATACTCTTTAGCACGTTCCTGTTTTGTAATGTGACAAAACAGAACTTCACATTGACACTTGCAATGGGAATTTTCCCCAGTCTCAGAAGAATACCTAATACATGCACAAAAAAGTGTAATTCACAGGAACCCACATTGTTACGTGATGTAAACAACAGGAATGGAAAGCATTATAAATATAGGGATTGGGCCATCAAACAAAAAATTTTGCGTAATTAACGAGAAAGTGTAACTGAAGAGAATGTAAAATCTAAGTTCTACTGTATGTATATTTTTTTCTCAGAAGAGACCTCCCAGTCATTATTACAGCATGTTTACATTGCTCTACCATTGGTGCATTTTCTGCACAATTTGCAAACTTTGAGCTGAACTTCAAAAATATTTTCTAGCTTTTAATATATTTATTTTCGTGCTACATGATTACAGTATTCACCTTAATGAATTTTATAAAGAGACTGCCTCGACCTTGACACATAAGGGCTAAAAAAAAATTTTAGTAGACTTTGAATCATCCTGTGCGACGACACGAGATACTAGCGAGAGGTGCAAACCATGAGCACCCATACTGTATTCATTGCGACCATGGATGTGATAGACCTGGTTCTGCTCGCCTATAAACCTGACAAGACTTACACAGCACGTAAGAAAAGAAGGAAGAAAGAAGTGAACAAGCAATAATAACTAGCCACCTGTTTTAATTACCTGAGAAAGGGAGAATACAAACACTGCAGTGCAATAAGGTTGACCCTAAGCGAGCGGCAGATACCAGCCTGCCGAACATGCAGCCTTTCGCAATGGCCAGATGCGTGCGCAGCTAAGCTGTGCCGGCGAGAAAGAGAGGGGATGACTGAAACCTCCCCAGCAGACGACACGGCCAGGAGAATATAAGACAGTGCACCCAGCAAAACATGAGTTGTTCGTGGGCAGCTCACTCTAGCACCTCCCTGGGGCTCTGCCAGCTCCTCCCCGAGGAGCCACTGCAGAACTACGTCACCACTGAAGGACAACCAGCCGCCGTCTGGTTGACCACCGCTGACGGTACTTCCGGCCAACTCATCCTCCCTGAGGAGTCGCCCCACCAAAGGAAGACCAGCAGATGAGTCATAGTATTCTTCAATAGTACCCCCTGGCCAGCTCCTCCCTGAGGAGTCCACTGTCGGCACAGTTGATTCTGGCAGCTTGCCTCAGCACCTTCTTGTGCTGAAGTTCACTGCCTACTCCTCGTAAGGAGTCTCCACTGAATAAGTGACCAGTTGCAGATATCTGCATCTGCTAATCACCGAAGAACCAACAAGCACTCTCAGCCATCGACGTCAAGCATTATACTTAACCTTAACACAGCTAAGTGGTACCCTGAGTGCCTTCAGGACATACACTATGCCTCAAACAAAGATTTCAGTTATCTTTAAACTTTCCAGACAATTGCTCTTGCATTACAACAGGCACCTTCACCTGTCTTTATTACCTCATTTCTGTAGGATCAGTCATTTGCTGAACGACTGGTGAACTTAGGAGAGAGTATAGGCCACTGTGTTTACTCTCTATAAACATGTTGCGCTTTAACAGCTTTGTGTAATTTCTTAGGGTGAACTCTGTATCCCTTTCCAACGATCCTCGTGAGCATTGCACCTCAAGGGAGCAGCAGGAGTCCACAGTTTTGATAATATTTACTGATTGTAGAATAGGACC
>NQII01009636.1:31491-50826 GCA_002778355.1 Clitarchus hookeri | reverse complement strand
GTTGGCGGATTTTCTCGGGTATCTCCCATTTCCCCGCCCTTTCATTCTGGTGCTGCTCCATTTTCACCTCAATCCGTCTCATCGGCTCTCAAGACCTCACTGTTAACAGCCGCCCAAATCTCTTCACTCACTTCTGAAGCCCTGCTGAAGTTCTACTTTCAGGATATTTCTCCGCACCATGCAAACAAAGCTCAGCCGAGCCTAGAAAATTACACCAAAGTGACAGCGTACCGCGCTCTTGTATGTTCACTTAAATAATTTTTGGCATAAGAACTATTTCTTAGCAGCCGTTTTCTCCATGTATTTATTCATATTAATTATAAATGAAATAATATTATTTATAGATGAAATAAAATAAGTTAAATTTAACTTAAAAAATATGGTACTTTAATGTTNGGTTGGCGGATTTTCTCGGGTATCTCCCATTTCCCCGCCCTTTCATTCTGGTGCTGCTCCATTTTCACCTCAATCCTTCTCATCGACTCTCAAGACCTCACTGTTAACAGCCGCCCAAATCTCATCCCTCACTTCTGAAGCCCTGCTGAAGTTCTACTTTCAGGATATTTCACCGCACCATGCAAACAAAGCTCAGCCGAGCCTAGAAAATTACACCACAGTGACAGCGTACCGCGCTCTTGTATGTTCACTTAAATAATTTTTGGCATAAGAACTATTTCTTAGCAGCCGTTTTCTCCATGTATTTATTCATATTAATTGTAAATGAAATAATATTATTTATAGATGAAATAAAATAAGTTAAATTTAACTTAAAAAATATGGTACTTTAATGTTAACAGAAGTTTAAAACGCTTGCGACGAACAACATATTTAGGAAACAACCAAGCATATCAAACATGGTTTGGGTTTTCAAAGGTTTGGTTCAAAAAGTGCGAAAAAAATCGCGAATATCTTATAAATTAATTTTCTTAATACTGATAACAAATGTTTTTTATGTACTTGTTTATGTGTAAAATAATGACNAATTCTTAAATCGTGTATCCAAGACTTGACTATTAATACCAACTCTTAGAACTTAGTGCCCCAGTTAGTTTCCTGATATACCACTGTGACAGATTCTCGACTCTATTTTAGTAGCTGATATTTCTCTGATTCAGATTAAGTGTGATACGCGTTTATAGTACCTAATCAATGACTCACAAAATGTAGCTAAAGTCGCGAGTGTCAGTTTTAATTAGTTGAACGTGTGGTATTTTAGTTTCGTGTGGTATTGTATGGCTAGCGCTTCGGGAGGGACTGGCCGTAAAAATGCAGGAATCATACAACACCAAGCACTGGGATTTAAACACAAGTAATTTATACCTGTTGTGTTACGATTTATGGCCAAGAAAATACCTAATACTAACGAAAGCTATAAATGGTATCTAACAAATGGACCAATGGTAGTGAGACGGTAAGCTTCTAATTGTAAGAATCACGGTTCATCCACAGGTCCTTTGTATACCTGGAGTTCACAGACATTGCTTGTAATATAGTTATCACAAGTTATGCAGTTTTATAGGTCTGCTTGCGTTTTCAGCTTCGATGGAATTTCACATTTCATTGCTTTATAAAATGATTCCAATAACTTTTAATTTATGGAAAAAATTGTTATAAATGACAACAGAGCNTTTTATAAATGACAACAGATCTTTACAGCTCAGAAAGTTTGCATTGGGTTAAAGGAATTTAGAGTTCAGGTAATTTCTTTTTGTCTTTCTGCAAAATTCATTAAAAATAATTATTTAAGAAAGAGAATCGTTTAGAAACAAATATAATTGTAATACAATAATACAAATAGTTCAATTTTCTTTTTATAAAAATTAGTGATTGCGTTATACCCGATAATGTTTTTAAAACATTTATCAATTAAACTTAATGGATTTGAATAAATCCGAATAGTAAAATGTTTTCCACTATTTTTTCATTAAAAAATATAATAAGTCAATATCATTTTTGATGAATTCAAGCATTCCTAAACAGAAAAAAAGTAGCAGTAAAACAGAATATGTGAAACAGATTAAACGACTGTCTGTACGGAGTATTTCATAATTTTTATGTGCCGGATCTGTTTTAAGCGGTTAAAATAAACAGTATTTCTTTTATCACATAAAATTTCGACGGCATTATGCAATATTTGTTGATATCACACTATTAGAGTACTCGGTCAGAGATAGAAATAAAAATTATTTACATTAGACAATTACAAATACTTGCTTAAAAAAGTTTTACACAAAGAAATTTGCGCCAGTGCGAGTGGCACGTGGATGTGTACTAATATTGATGTTACTCAAAATTATTTCAAAAGAAAGGTTATTTGTTACTTTATCTTTGGAATTACGTAATTCTCATGCCTCCTAGAATCAGCCTCTGGCAACTTGAACAAGATGGGGACTTTCCAATTAGATAGTTATAGTAATGGTATATGGTAATAATACTTAATATAATTAATTATCATCTTGGTATTCCATTTAGGCTCCCTCGATCAATGGTCTGGTGGATAGTTATTGTATAATCCTTATGCTCAGTAAACACCATCTTATACTGGTGTGCTCTACCTAATCGTGGCTCATTATTTAGTTTCGCCCATAGCCTTTTTCAGGTAGGAATTGACTTAAAACTAATTAGTAACTTCATGTTAAGGTAGATTGCTTCATGTTCATAGAACAACCTGTCTAATGTTGATGGGCATTGTAGCTTTTAGAAAATGACTTCTTGCAGAAACAGCACAAATAGCTTTCTGGAGTATTTTCCATCTTCGCTCGAGATGATATTCACTCTTCGAAATTTGAATAACAACAAAGACGATTCCACCAAATTCACATTCTATATATGTTCACATATCTTCATAATTTGTCAGCGAATTTAAACCTTTTTTTTATGCACTCTGTAAACATAAATTCAGATAGGTATTGTATCTAGTTTACTACAGCAACATGCAGCTTCAAGGTTTTTTTTATTTTTTTTTATTTTACACACACACATACAGTAAAACCACTGTATTACACCTCTTGATTATACTCTTTAATACGTTTTTGCCACATTTTTTCCCAGTCCCTTGAGAAGTTAATAATAGGGCTTTCACTGTATCTTCAAATCATGACTAACAGTTTAACAATAAACCCGACCTCTCTCCACCACACAGTGTTTTACGTCTCTCATGCCGCTGTGCGTTGCTACTTTTACTAAAGATCTTACCATATAGCAACATTGTTTCCCCCACATTGGTGTAGGATTGTGTACGTTGTTCGCGTGAAGGTCGGGAGTTGGCGATGTAGGTATACCCATACTCGATACAGCTGGCACCTGACCGTCACAAGTGTGTAACAATGTCAATACACTTTGTTGCTTATCAGGTAGAGGAACAATGTCTTTGCACTTTTTCATATGTATGTTTAAACTGTCTGTACGAGTGAGCGAACCTTGACACTTATTACATCGATAGTCTGTGCGACAAGGATTCGGCTTGCATTTATGCTTTGTATGTCTCTTCGCATTGCAGGCATATGCAAATGTCATGTTACAGTAGTTGTATGGATGTCTAGGAGATGTGACTGATCCAACTATTGTTTTCACAGTTGAGTGCGATGCTTTTAATGATGTTGACGGTTCGAATTTTTCTTTGGCAGTTATCTCCCCATCAAAAGCATGCTTTCATTTCAACAAATACTTATTGACACGTACAGGAAGGAGTGCTTTGCATGTTGCTATATGGTTTTTTAAGCCTAAAGAGATTATTGAGGGATGTTCGCACCCTTAATGCATGAGGTGTGGGGATGTTTTTGTGAACATAAATAAGAAACTAGGTGATATGAAATAACAAAATTTCACATAGAATTAACGTGAACGAAGATGTTGAATGTGTACATTTTGGTTTGGTAATATCATCCCTCTAACATTAGTAAAATTGTTCGTTACCTGAGTCTAATGTTCAAAAGGGTACTTTTTGACAGATTAAAAACTATCATGTTCAGATTAACGAAAAATTCTGCCTAAGTATAACGCTCTCAGATCATAGGTTCTCCTTGAAATCCCCATTTTTGTTCAAATGTTGTGGTTCTGTATAACGCTTTGCTGCTATGCAACCTGTGACAAATAAGCTTTGCGGTTTGTCTACCACTAGGGCGCATTGCAAAATTACATACTCCA
The DNA here is from genome assembly GCA_002778355.1 of Clitarchus hookeri. Taxonomy (NCBI): domain Eukaryota; kingdom Metazoa; phylum Arthropoda; class Insecta; order Phasmatodea; family Phasmatidae; genus Clitarchus; species Clitarchus hookeri. The sequence continues at coordinate 46,680 of NQII01009636.1, read as the reverse complement.
GTGTACTCTTGTTGAGTAGGCATTTAGGCTCTGTATGCCGTTTCAATGCCACATGCACCGAGTGATAGCAGCAAATTAACGTTAATAATAATAATAATGATAATAATAACAAATTCGTTGTGAAAATAAAATAAGTGTACATTACAGATATTTATTGGAATTCCTGATATTAATACAGTTATAAACACGGTTATTGTGTTCGTTTAGCATAAAGTATTACAATAATTGTTCAAAGTTGCGACCTTGAACATCAGTACACAACTAGTAACACCGCAGCAAGGATTACCGGGTTCTTCCCAAAATGTCTGGTGTGTTTCGAATTAAGTTGCAGACGTCCACGATCCATGGCAAAAGGTCCTCTTGTCAGTACGCAGAGGTTTAGTACACCAAACTCTTTAAACTGCCCCATTGAAAAACAAAATCAAGTGAACTTAGATCAGGTGAGTGCGCAGGCTATTCTATGGGGCCGCGATATCCAATTAATTAGTTGTCGAATGTTGCGTTCAGGTGTGACCTTGCAGTGGCGTTGCTATGTGCTTGATCACCATCGTGCTGAAACCACATGTCATGTCTGACAAGTGGTAGATCGTCCAATAACATAGGCAATGTCGCAAATAAAGAATCACTATACGTATCTCCGGTCGACCGATTAGGAAGTACAGTTGGTCGTACGAGGTGGTCGTCGATGATGCTACACCACGTGTTGGTTAAGAATATCACGTGATGTGCTTGGGCAGACTCAAAAAGCCGGTTTTAATCGGGCCATTAGTATAATGAATTGCTATTAAATATCAAGTTGTGTATGAAAGTTGTCTCGTCAGTGAACAACACCAAATTTTCGAAGTGAGGTATGATTGCTCATTGTTGAAAAAACAACACACAATACTGAAGTTGTCTTGGGTACTCATTCGAGGACAAATGTTGTACATGTTGTAGGTGATAGGGCAGCAGCAACTGCTCATGGAGAATGCGCCACTCTGTCGTATTGACTGTTCACGGTAAAGTGAGCACTTTCATGGCTCTGGTTACATTTTCCTTGCAGGTATTTTGTTTTTATTATTTAACCACTTTTTAAAATAACTATTGCCTTGAAAGTAATCGACACAGTGTGCATTTTCCTCCGCACTCAGAAGTTAACGTTTAAGCTTAAAATAAAATATATTTATTTGCCTTTATTTCAAATGATATGGTTTTCAAAAGTACTCACTTAACAATGAATAGCTTATATCAGAACACACTACCACGCTCACACTAACCAGCCATGTACATCACAAGGTTATCGATAGCTGGCTGGCAATGTTCATATTGGGCGCACAGTCAACAACAGTGCACTGGTTTAGTTAATTTTGTACTGCGCCTGCGCAATAGTCAAACCGCTAAGCTCAAGTACAACAGGTTGCATAGCTGCAAGGCGTTTTAATTCTACATTTGACAAAATGGCGTTTTCAAAGAGAACCTATGATCCGAGAGCGTAATACAAAGGAATCATTTTTCGTTAATCTGACCATGATAGCTATTAATCTGTCGAAAAATATCCATTAAAATGCAAGGTAACATAATTTCGAACATTAGATTGAGGTAACGCACAATTTTACTAATGTTGGAGGGATGATATTAGCAAACCAAAATGTACACATTCAACATCTTCGTTCACGTTAATTCTATGCCAAATTTTGTTATTTAATATCCCGTAGTTTCCTATTTATGTTCACAAAATCATCCCCAAACCTCCTGCACTGAGGATGCATACATCGGTCAATAATCTCTTTAGGCTAAAAGTCGTATTATGTTTTTATCCTAATTTTGCATAAATAAATCACATGCAGTTTTTCAGCACAAACGAAACGCGAGGAACAAAAAAATGAATTCACCAGTGCCTTTAAATAAAATTGACCCACAACAAGCTGACTTGTGTGCCATATGCCACTTTATGATATTTACTGGTATAAGCGTTCGTGCACAATACACATACAAAGCGTTTTCAAAATTTATTTGAAACATAGTTTGTGTGTATATGTGTGTATATATTTGTGTATATATACAATTAAGTGCAACCACTCTGCAGCAGTATAATAAAAGAAATATGACCAAGTTATAATATTTTAAACTTTTATTTATTTGTTAAAACCGTGGTTGGATATATCAGAGGCCCGGCCGTGGGTTTTGTTTGAGTTGAGTTGAGAGATTTGGGCGGCTTTTAACGAGGTCTTGAGAGAGGATGAGGGCGATATGATGTGTGTATGGAGCATCACCGGAATGAATGAAAGGGCAGGGAAAACGAGAGATCCCCGAGAAAACCTGAAACTCTCGGAAAATTTGTTTCTACCATTTATTTTTCACCTGAAATTTGGTTCTTGTATTTTTAGTTTCACTGGTACAAAATAAAAATAAAAAATATTTTTTATTTTATTTTTAGAATAGTTTAGTGTTTAACATGTTAGATCGATTTTACTCAACGGGCAGACGCGAGTAAAGAAGACGAATAGTAGCAAATTATTTTCTTTTTCAGACAAATCGCCTTTTTATCTGATCGCAAAACATTGATCATAATTGTTTTGTTCATGAATACACAGTGTACCTGACACGTCTTTCTCTCTCGTTATCTAAATATTACGTCTGATGGCGTGTGTCAATTGGCCCAGAGAGCGCTCTCTCGTGCTCTCGCTCTCGCGACCACGTCATTATGACGTCGTCTCAATTCTTCGGAGAAAGTGTGAAAGAGCGAGAGCCCAGAGAGAGAGAGAGAGAGAAAGAGAGAGAGTGTGTGTGTGTCCGAAATAGTGTACTCGCTGGCTCTCTCTCTCACCACNGAGAGAGAGAGAGAGAGTGTGTGTGTCCGAAATAGTGTACTCGCTGGCTCTCTCTCTCACCACACGCCATATTTGTTTACATTATTTCCGTGTTTGAATAATGTAGCAGCTTTCTGAGCCGAAACACGTCGCATTTTGATTGTAATATGAAATAATAATTTAACTGATTAACAACAAATTAACTTACGTAACACGTATTTATAAAAATATTAATTCGGATATCTGACAATCTCGTCTTTTGTCACTTTGCTACAACATGACGGTAATATGTAAAACAAAAAAATAATAGTATTTAATGCGCTAATAATTATTCTGGTAGTGTTATTAGCTATGATTACGATTAAGTATAGCTTAACATTATTTCCCGCCTTTTGGCATCAGCTGTCTGCATGACGTCGGAGAGAAACGAAGAGTGGTTATNGCATTTAGGCTCTGTATGCCGTTTCAATGCCACATGCACCGAGTGATAGCAGCAAATTAACGTTAATAATAATAATAATGATAATAATAACAAATTCGTTGTGAAAATAAAATAAGTGTACATTACAGATATTTATTGGAATTCCTGATATTAATACAGTTATAAACACGGTTATTGTGTTCGTTTAGCATAAAGTATTACAATAATTGTTCAAAGTTGCGACCTTGAACATCAGTACACAACTAGTAACACCGCAGCAAGGATTACCGGGTTCTTCCCAAAATGTCTGGTGTGTTTCGAATTAAGTTGCAGACGTCCACGATCCATGGCAAAAGGTCCTCTTGTCAGTACGCAGAGGTTTAGTACACCAAACTCTTTAAACTGCCCCATTGAAAAACAAAATCAAGTGAACTTAGATCAGGTGAGTGCGCAGGCTATTCTATGGGGCCGCGATATCCAATTAATTAGTTGTCGAATGTTGCGTTCAGGTGTGACCTTGCAGTGGCGTTGCTATGTGCTTGATCACCATCGTGCTGAAACCACATGTCATGTCTGACAAGTGGTAGATCGTCCAATAACATAGGCAATGTCGCAAATAAAGAATCACTATACGTATCTCCGGTCGACCGATTAGGAAGTACAGTTGGTCGTACGAGGTGGTCGTCGATGATGCTACACCACGTGTTGGTTAAGAATATCACGTGATGTGCTTGGGCAGACTCAAAAAGCCGGTTTTAATCGGGCCATTAGTATAATGAATTGCTATTAAATATCAAGTTCTGTATGAAAGTTGTCTTGTCAGTGAACACCACCAAATTTTCGAAGTGAGGTATGATTGCTCATTGTTGAAAAAACAACACACAATATTGAAGTTGTCTTGAGTACTCATTCGAGGACAAATGTTGTACATGTTGTAGGTGATAGGGCAGCAGCAACTGCTCATGGAGAATGCGCCACTCTGTCGTATTGACTGTTCACGGTAAAGTGAGCACTTTCATGGCTCTGGTTACATTTTCCTTGCAGGTATTTTGTTTTTATTATTTAACCACTTTTTAAAATAACTATTGCCTTGAAAGTAATCGACACAGTGTGCATTTTCCTCCGCACTCAGAAGTTAACGTTTAAGCTTAAAATAAAATATATTTATTTGCCTTTATTTCAAATGATATGGTTTTCAAAAGTACTCACTTAACAATGAATAGCTTATATCAGAACACACTACCACGCTCACACTAACCAGCCATGTACATCACAAGGTTATCGATAGCTGGCTGGCAATGTTCATATTGGGCGCACAGTCAACAACAGTGCACTGGTTTAGTTAATTTTGTACTGCGCCTGCGCAATAGTCAAACCGCTAAGCTCAAGTACAACAGGTTGCATAGCTGCAAGGCGTTTTAATTCTACATTTGACAAAATGGCGTTTTCAAAGAGAACCTATGATCCGAGAGCGTAATACAAAGGAATCATTTTTCGTTAATCTGACCATGATAGCTATTAATCTGTCGAAAAATATCCATTAAAATGCAAGGTAACATAATTTCGAACATTAGATTGAGGTAACGCACAATTTTACTAATGTTGGAGGGATGATATTAGCAAACCAAAATGTACACATTCAACATCTTCGTTCACGTTAATTCTATGCCAAATTTTGTTATTTAATATCCCGTAGTTTCCTATTTATGTTCACAAAATCATCCCCAAACCTCCTGCACTGAGGATGCATACATCGGTCAATAATCTCTTTAGGCTAAAAGTCGTATTATGTTTTTATCCTAATTTTGCATAAATAAATCACATGCAGTTTTTCAGCACAAACGAAACGCGAGGAACAAAAAAATGAATTCACCAGTGCCTTTAAATAAAATTGACCCACAACAAGCTGACTTGTGTGCCATATGCCACTTTATGATATTTACTGGTATAAGCGTTCGTGCACAATACACATACAAAGCGTTTTCAAAATTTATTTGAAACATAGTTTGTGTGTATATGTGTGTATATATTTGTGTATATATACAATTAAGTGCAACCACTCTGCAGCAGTATAATAAAAGAAATATGACCAAGTTATAATATTTTAAACTTTTATTTATTTGTTAAAACCGTGGTTGGATATATCAGAGGCCCGGCCGTGGGTTTTGTTTGAGTTGAGTTGAGAGATTTGGGCGGCTTTTAACGAGGTCTTGAGAGAGGATGAGGGCGATATGATGTGTGTATGGAGCATCACCGGAATGAATGAAAGGGCAGGGAAAACGAGAGATCCCCGAGAAAACCTGAAACTCTCGGAAAATTTGTTTCTACCATTTATTTTTCACCTGAAATTTGGTTCTTGTATTTTTAGTTTCACTGGTACAAAATAAAAATAAAAAATATTTTTTATTTTATTTTTAGAATAGTTTAGTGTTTAACATGTTAGATCGATTTTACTCAACGGGCAGACGCGAGTAAAGAAGACGAATAGTAGCAAATTATTTTCTTTTTCAGACAAATCGCCTTTTTATCTGATCGCAAAACATTGATCATAATTGTTTTGTTCATGAATACACAGTGTACCTGACACGTCTTTCTCTCTCGTTATCTAAATATTACGTCTGATGGCGTGTGTCAATTGGCCCAGAGAGCGCTCTCTCGTGCTCTCGCTCTCGCGACCACGTCATTATGACGTCAGAGAGAACGCTCTCTTATCGTCTCAATTCTTCGGAGAAAGTGTGAAAGAGCGAGAGCCCAGAGAGAGAGAGAGAGAGAAAGAGAGAGAGAGAGAGAGAGAGTGTGTGTGTCCGAAATAGTGTACTCGCTGGCTCTCTCTCTCACCACACGCCATATTTGTTTACATTATTTCCGTGTTTGAATAATGTTGTAGCAGCTTTCTGAGCCGAAACACGTCGCATTTTGATTGTAATATGAAATAATAATTTAACTGATTAACAACAAATTAACTTACGTAACACGTATTTACAAAAATATTAATTCGGATATCTGACAATCTCGTCTTTTGTCACTTTGCTACAACATGACGGTAATATGTAAAACAAAAAAATAATAGTATTTAATGCGCTAATAATTATTCTGGTAGTGTTATTAGCTATGATTACGATTATAGCTTAACATTATTTCCCGCCTTTTGGCATCAGCTGTCTGCATGACGTCGGAGAGAAACGAAGAGTGGTTATCTCAGTTCCACAGAGCGAGAACGTGAGAGAGCGCGAAGCAGTGCTCTCTCGAAAGAGTATTCTTTAAATTGAGGCACGCCATCAGAATTTGTTAATAATAAAGCTATCACCGCCGTCTTTCTCTTCATTTAGTACGCATTTGCCTGTGCATGCGTTCAATACAGGCTAATATTCAAACGCTTTGTAAGCTATGAGAATCGTCGCTTCGCTGTGAAATCATTAGCATGTGTTGACAATGGGAGGACGTTACGGGTAAGATCCTACAATGCGGTTGCGTCACGCCCACTTCCTCACTATTAATTGACTAATCTCTTTCATTGTTCTACGTACTGCTTTTCTGCTGAACTCTTCAAAATAAAAAGGACTAAATTGAATTACAACGTCAGTTTCATAAAACACTTTTGGAAATCACATAACCGACACCTACAAGAAAGATTCCTTCTACTACAGTTTGGGAAGATCTATGTTACAAGTTTGGCAAAGGGAAAATTTTCGTCACTAGGTAAGCGCTAGTGTCGGCAAGGTGCCAGATTTTCTCTATTTTCTACGTTATAAAATAGGATAATTGCAATAGTTAACCATGAAATCAAATATAAAATAACTTTGTAACTAAGTATAATCTTTCTCTTTTATTAATCACGTAGCTTAATATTCCAATTATAAGTTACGTTATGGAACACAGCGCACCTAGCGGTAGAATTTTTCCTTATGCCAAACTCTCCCATAAGAAATATTACAGACACTGATAGAATACAATACAATTTAATAACAATGCACAACACACCAGCCGAATTATCAAGCTCTTCTGTTGTATCGGAAGTAGCCAGGTTAAGAACATAATGAACAATGTTGGGTAGATTGTAACAAAGAACACACTGTAAGTGTATGAGGAAACTTTCCAAAACCTCCAAATGGACGAAACAACTACTAAACTAAAAACATACTAAAACTGTATTTAAATAAGAGAAGGAAAATTCAGCTGGTGACCTCAATATAGCAATTATAAAGTATATGTTTTGAAACAGAAAAGGCAAAAGCACACAAGCAATAGGGGAAAATAACCAATAAGCATTGCCCCTGCCACCCACGCCACGTGATGCGACATTGAACGTAATTTTGGACATGTATGAGTACAGGAAATCAAATAACAACTACTATTAGAACAAGAAAGGGGTTTCAAGGGCAACGACTGGGGTTGAGGATTAACCCTCATATTAGATCCGCCATATTGTTTCCAGCTGTCATCATTTTTCCGTCCGCCATTTTACTTTTCGACTTCATGCTTTATCATTCCATCTTGTATTTTCATGCTCTATAATTCTGTGTTATTCCTTCACGCACTCTCATTCCATCTTGTCTCTTTCCTTTCTCCCCCCCTTCTCTTGGAGCAATCTTCGCCTACCGTCCTCGCCGCCTGCTAGGAGCGCTGGTGTTTGTCCGCCATCTTGTTTGCAGTAGTTCCTTCATCGCCTGCTAGGAGGTGCTGGTGTGTGCCACTGTCGTCCACCATATTGTATGTATACAAAAATTTTTTTAATAATTTATTTATATATCTATTTAAAGGAAACTTTACATCCTCCATTGCATAATGCAAAACGATCAGACGAATGTACTCATGAAAATAATAAAAGTATATTTAACAATCTTAGTTGTTTATTAGTAATTAANCAAAACGATCAGACGAATGTACTCATGAAAATAATAAAAGTATATTTAACAATCTTAGTTGTTTATTAGTAATTAAAAAAAAATTAAAGTTATTGTTTTGGTATCTTAATTAATTTTTAACATTGTATTTTTTAAGAAGAACCCGATTTTGGGATTACAACAGCCAAATATGCAAACCATAATTTTACAAAATGAAATATATGTATTTCATTTTATACATTTTTATTTTAACCTTTACAAACAAGTGTATCGAGTGGCGCGTGTACAGATTCGTATTTTTTGGGTACATAAAAATACGTTGTTAGAAAATATGGCAACGTTACTATGACTAGCGACAATATTGGATTTTAAGGAATATAACTATATTAGTAAATATACCAAATGATATATATTTTCAGACTTGTGTTTTCAAGTAGAATGCTAAAGGGACATTATGAACTTTGAGTATTCATACTGTTTCGACGACATATTAAATGTAGTAGGCATATGAGTGATTTTTTATTTTTAAAATAATTATGTAAACAGTTCGAGTTTCAAGAACAACAAAGTGCTTTCCATACCACAGGCCATGTTTTCAGTGCAGTATGCCTGTATCTGGCCCCCACGAACTTATACGCACAGTTGGCCATCATTTCCGAACTGTATAAGTTATAGTCACCGAACTCAGATTGTAGGTACTGCTCTAGCACTGATCAATCTTATGAGGCTCATTGTTCCTTAAGCCCTCTTATAAGCATAGTTGGAAATTATCTACAATCCATTGAAGCTATAGTCCTCAAATTCATACCACAGACATCGTTCCCAACATCGAACAGGGCAGTGAGGTCAATTATGCTTTAAGCCTTCCTATAAGTATAGATGTCTGCCATCTCTTATCTGCTAAAGCAACAGACATCAAATTCATATGACAGGCATCACTTCCGACTGCAATCAAGGGGATAAGGACAAGTAGGTCTTAAACCCTGGTATGAACATTGTTGGTCGACATTTCCGAAACTTTGAAGTTCAGAAACATGTAACAAACGTCCACACATGTAAAGAAAATAAAGGTAGGTATACATACAAGTGCGACGCAAAGTTACCTATACACGTAGGAGTGTAGGGCCTGAAATAGCACGCATATGCATCGGCCTGCATGCACGCGACAATCGCCCACCACCCTCGTCCTTTGCTACCACATGTGTCTACCAACTCGGTAGCCTTCCTTCGCCCACCAACATCCAGGTTGTATACATAAATGCGAAAATATTTACATAAATTAATGTTAGCACGAGTAACATGCAACAACATTCTATGTGCGAAAAAAAATCAATCTATATACAAATGCGCTGCGAGTATGATGTAATTAGACGCGGGTTATGGCAAAATACATGTATAGTAATATAAACAAACACAGTTAGCCCAACACGAGGGTCAATGGTCTGAGGCATCGTTAGCATTGGGTAACCCTTAATCAGCCATGCATTCAAATATATATATAAAGGCGCATATACATTTGCACCGATTTACAAGACACGCTGATGGTCAGTGGCTTTTCTCGGGGATCTCCAGTTTCCCCCGCCCTTGCATTCCGGCGTTGCTCTATACTCACCACCCTTCAACCGCATCGACTCTCAAGACCTCGATGTTAAAAGTACATCGCCCCAAGATTTTTTTCTCCTCTTACGTGGCACCGCGATAGAGGCCACAATAGCACGCGCGACCAGCGCCCCGTCGCTCCTATGCCCATGGCTCTGAACCCGCACGCAGTGCTTCCGCTGTTACCAGGGCTGGGTTTACCACTAGGCCCCGGCCTAGGGGCGCACAATGCCAGGGGGTGCACGTTAAACAAAAATATTTGTATAAATAACAAAGAAAATTTTTATGATAAGTTAAGAAAAATCTTCATTTAATTTTCTTTTATACAGTTTATTGGTGTACGCAATTATTGTTGATTGGAGTTACGTGTAGTTTTGCAATGAGTTACAGTAGGCGTAGACACGTAGACAGTGGCGTAGAACTTGTGACTCAGGTCTATTGCTCGCGCAATCGGTCACCATAGATCAGTCAGTGCTTAGTTCGAATACAGACTGTCCGCACGTCCGCCCTGACTTGTAACATGTAACTCTCTTATGGTGAGGCGTGAGTTCATTAAAATAATTATCATCGTGTTTTTAAATTGTAGTGTGTGTGTGTCTACAATGAGCCATAAACCAAAACCTAGTGGCACCGAGTTTCAAAAAAAGCGCAAAGAAAAAGACGAAAGAAATGAAAAAGTTACAAAGCAGATTTCCAAAATAACGTCCTTTTTTTCACGCATTGCTGAGTGTGGAATTGTGAATGACAATATCAATAACAGTGAAAATTTACCGTCTGTTTCTGCCGGTCACTTCTAAATTCAAGGAAGTTGCTTGTGAAACCGATCCGGCACAGGCTGTTTTTGAAAATCAACCTGTAGAGGAAGTAGATTTAGAAAGTGGGATACCTAACGTGGTTTTCAGTTCGGATCCGGTTTTATGGAATGTAAATGAACAACTACGAGATTGTGTGTGCACTAAATGGGTGATACAAAAAATAACAATTTAGACTTTGATCAGTCTAAAAGACAATATTCAGACAAAGTTAGTTGTATGTCAAAGCGCTTGTTTTTCAAATAACTTGGTGAAACGAAAAACAGAACATGGCTGGTTTATTCACCATCAAAAGGATGCGTTTTCTGTGTCCCATGTATGCTATTTGGACAGTCTGATTCAACGGGTGCATTTTCTGCAGGATTCAATGACTGGAAAAATGCTAATCAACGAGTGTTAGAACATGAAAAAGTTTTGATCATAAAAATAACTTAGGAAAACTAAAACTTAGGGGTGGTTTGAAAAGCCGTGTTGGTGTTCAACTTAGTGAGGCACTCGAACAAAAAGTCCACTATTGGAGGGAGGTACTCACGAGAGTAGTGGCGGCAGTTAAATATTTAACTGTTCAAGGGCTGGCATTACGTGAAACACATGAACACTTAGATAGACTTGATGGTGGAAATTTCCTCGGACTGTTGCAATTTCTGGCCGAATTCGACCCTTTTATGGGAGAAAATTTAAGGCAATATGGTGACAAAGGTTGCGGAAGCACATCATATCTTTCTAATACAACATATGCAGAACTTATTGCTCTTATGGCAGACAAAGTTAAAAAAACAATTTTAAAAGAAGTAAGTGAAGCTAAATACTTTGGTATAGTATTAGATTCGCCGCCAGACATTTCGCATGTGTACCAACTGACTTAAGTACTCAGATATGTTGCCAATGAAGGCGTGCCGATTGAAAGGTTTATTTGTTTTGTACCAAATGTTGGACATAAAGCTGAATAAACTGTCAACACATTCCTGGGACTCTTTAAGAAATTTAATTTGGGCATTTATAATTGCAGAGGCCAGGCATAAGACAACGCTTCGAATATGTCTGGCTTGTAAACTGACGTTCAAACTCGTATCAAGGAACTTAGTCCTCTGGCGGAGTATGTACCATGTTCAGCGCATTCTCTAAATGTCTTGTGCAGCAGAATCATGTACAGACGCTGTTTCATTTTTTGGACTGCTGCAGGAACTTTTTAATTTCTTCAGTGCCTCAACACACAGAAAAAGTGTACTTTGCAACTACAAAATCTATCCAAGACTCGATGGTCTGCTCGTCACGACGCCTGCCGAGTTGTAAATGAAAACAGAGAAGGCATTTTGGAAAATTTGAATGAAATGGCTAATGACAGTGATGAAAGACTCTCAACAAGGAATGAAACCAAAGCTTTAAAAGAAAAGTTGAGTTTCCTTGAGACTACATTCATGGCGATTTTATGAGGTACCATACTGGAAAGGTTTATTAAGGTGAACATAAAACTGCAGTAAGAAACCCCAGAGCTGGGGAAGATTATTACTTACTATGAGTCTCTTTGTGGTTTTCTTGAAGAAGCGAAAAAAAATGTCTATGGCTTAGAAAGTGCAGCAAGAGACAAATGTAAGAAGAAATACGTAGCAGACTCCCGACACAAAAGGAAGATACCTACACAGTTTGGTGAATATGGTGGGCATAGCAGCGATGTTATATTAACAGGATCTGAGAACTTTCGTGTGAACACTTTCAACTTTATATTAGATACCTTATATTCCGAACTCAACAGACGTGAAAATTAATATACTCAGCTCCATAACAGGTTTGAATTTTTCGAGGTTATTAAAGGATTATGAAAGGATGTTTATGCTTCATAAATCACCAAGCATGCAAGAGAACTATTGAGTTTGTATCCCGAAGATCTTTAGCCTGTTGTAGATGAGTGTTTACATTTGAAACCCTTTTTGGTGCAAAATACTGACAAAGGAAAACCCAGCATGACCCTAACTGATATTAGCAAGGTGTTGCGTCATTTTGATGCAGTTGACATCCATCCGAACATTGACAGAATGGTTCTTAGTGCTCCTGCCACAAACTGCACAGGAGAGAGATCCTTCTCCACCCTTCGTCGTGTGAAGTACTATTTAAGATCTTCAACCAGCCACGACAGATTGACATCATTAGCCCTGCTCACCATCGAGGGAAGGCTGACTCAAGAGATGCCGTACGATGACATCATAGACACATTCGCTCGAAAAAAAGCAAGGAGGAAGTATTTATAAATGGACTTTGATGGTAAATAGTACTACATATAAAAATAGTACTAATTTGTATTGTTTGTTGAATTTGTTTGATAGTTTGATCAAGTGCAGAATGTTTCTTTTCAATCTTGTTACATGAGTAAACTTATTATTAAACTAATTTTACAAACTCTGTGATGTTCATATTTGAAGGAAACTTCAATATTTAATTTTAATACCAGTTTAATTTTAACATGTCAATAATGTATAATTCACACATGTATTTATGTATTGATAGCTATCGAAGATATTAAACTTCTTTCCAATAACTTGTTGGGCCATTTAATTTACTTAATACACCCAAAATACAAAAATTTGGTTCTCAAATTATTTTCATAAGTGATGTTATTATGCGATAAAATTAAAATTGTGATCATAAAAATTATTTTCTTGAGGAAAATTGCCAGAACGACCTCCCCCACCCCCCTCTCCCTTAAAAACAACAAATGGTAAAACTGAAGGCGGCAAAAACCTGTGGGCCTAGGAGCATCCAAACTTTAAATCCGGCCCTGGCTGTTACGCTTTCCTGAGCAAATGAAATCTGTAACAGTGGGAGTAGTACACGTGATGAAAGCCCATAGGTTGATCTAATCTACGGCTGGGTAGTTTTATTTTTCTGCTACCTGTTACGGAAACTGCGCAGGAAAACTCTGAAAATACCATTTTTAACCATTTCACACATTTTTTCTTAGAAAAAACTCAGTATTATAAAAACAAAACTGTACGAGCTTATTTATATAGTTAATGTTTCCTGGCAAAAAGTCACATTTCCCATGACATTAATGTTCTGATCTCACGCAATAAATGATCGTGCAGATATATCCGGACCACTACGGCTGCGCTAAGACGTTATCGGGGTTTGCCGTAGAAAGCACAGAGAACACCACGGCGTGCGCAAGCTTTCATATGAACACATGGATATTTCTGAAACATGGCGCCGTGCCTTCCACGGCGCACGGCGTAAAACAGCATCAGAGGGGCCTAACTCTTAAGAGATGCTGAAATCTCTCCACTCCACCCAGCAAGTACGACACCTTGCCTCGTCTCGGCCCTGACCTGCCAGAAGTCCATGAATATTCACCCTCGGCGTGGTAAAGAAGCGCACGTCAATTGCCGTGACCTTGACTGACGTCAAGAGCACCGCCCGACCTGGCGCGGCGTCCGATCAAACCTTCTCTAGGGACCTACTCCGGGGAACTTCAACTCCGACTCCCCGCCTGCGGGTGGGTTCACAACTGAGAAATTACGAGTTAAGGGCGGGTGGTGGGAGAAGAGATTTGGACTGCTCTTAAGGGCGTTGGCTACGTAAAAATTGTGTTCAACTTCTGGACATTATCAGTGATTAGTATTGGCTGAAAAAAAAAAAGAGCGGATAGTTTTCTCTTAAATAAATGTCAAAATCATAATTTTTCTGATTTAGATATGTACGAATAATGAAAACTAACATACGTACAGGAATGAGATAATTCACACAGAAAGATAATGCCAAGAACTACTTCAAGATTTATATATAATTTCAAAAGAAAACTTTTTTGCTATCTAGAAAAAAGGGTTAAAAATAAGGATTTTTTTTATTTGTAACCGTCACTGAATTTTTTTAGAATAACTTTTGCTAAGCATACCTTAAAATTAATTAATGCTAGACGTTTCAGTTACCACTATTAAATTTTCTGCAAATAATTTGGTTTATTTAATTTCTACATTACAAAAACAGTTAAATTTTGACTTTAACGTGTTATTTTGTTAAAAAAAACCTCGCATTCTAAAAATATTTAGAAGATGAATAAGTATTCACAGATAATTTCTACAAGTTGAATAGTATGTGGTACAAATATAAAATAACAAATTTTTTCTTTGGTCGACGCCCTTTACGTTTGAGGTCTTGAGAGCCGATGAGNGCTAATGACAGTGATGAAAGACTCTCAACAAGGAATGAAACCAAAGCTTTAAAAGAAAAGTTGAGTTTCCTTGAGAATACATTCATGGCGATTTTATGAGGTACCATACTGGAAAGGTTTATTAAGGTGAACATAAAACTGCAGTAAGAAACCCCAGAGCTGGGGAAGATTATTACTTACTATGAGTCTCTTTGTGGTTTTCTTCAAGAAGCGAAAAAAAANAAGAAACCCCAGAGCTGGGGAAGATTATTACTTACTATGAGTCTCTTTGTGGTTTTCTTCAAGAAGCGAAAAAAAAATGTCTATGGCTTAGAAAGTGCAGCAAGAGACAAATGTAAGAAGAAATACGTAGCAGACTCCCGACACAAAAGGAAGATACCTACACAGTTTGGTGAATATGGTGGGCATAGCAGCGATGTTATATTAACAGGATCTGAGAACTTTCGTGTGAACACTTTCAACTTTATATTAGATACCTTATATTCCGAACTCAACAGACGTGAAAATTAATATACTCATCTCCATAACAGGTTTGAATTTTTCGAGGTTATTAAAGGATTAT
>NQII01009636.1:8597-31369 GCA_002778355.1 Clitarchus hookeri | reverse complement strand
TTAAAACAAGGAGCTAATTTAACTGTCTCGTGGGAGAGTTTATAATGCTCTATGAATTATTTGACGCCCATGTGTGAGGTTTGGTTTGCGCTATACATAATGTTGGGAAATTAAATGCCCGAACTGTGGGAGGTAATTCCTTAAAAAAAATAAAGTCGAAAATATATTGGACACTATATACCTAAACGGAAAATTTATGAAGCTATGTGCCTATGAAAATTAGGTTTTGAAAACGTATTTTTGCCGAATGCCTCGTACAACGCCTACAAAGTCCGCAGCAGGAAGGTGACGTATGCTTCCCATGTTGCAGAGACACATGCGCAATGCTGGCCGTCCTCTGTCTGTGCACACTGTTCGGCTTGAGGAAGGATACGTCAGCACGACGACATGCCCTCCACTAGTATACGCTCCATAGCGCGCCTAATGGGCGTGTCCCATTCAACCACGTGGGACGAACTGTGGGTAAATCGCCACCATACCTACCACTGACAGTAAGTACAAGGCATTCAGTGGAAATGCGTTTTCAGAACCCAATTTTCGCAGCCTTATACACCGAAAAGACAAAAAAACTGGTATAGACGTGCGTATGCAAATAACAGAGGTATGGAACCAATCAGAGTAACGCGATCCGGTCGGCAGCTAGGTCGGTTACTGTTGCTACAATGGCAGGTTATCAAGATTTAAGTGAGTTTGAACGTGGTGTTATAGTGGGCACACGAGAGATGGGACATAGCATCTCCAAGGTAGCAATAACATTTGGATGTTCGGGTACGACAATTTCACGAGTGTACCAAGAATATCGGGAATCCAAAAAAACATCACATCTTCGACATCGCTACGGCTGGAAAAAGATCGTGAAAGAACGGGACTAACGACGACTGACGAGAATCATTAAACGTGACAGACGTGCAACCCTTTCTCAAATAGGCGCAGATTGCATTTGTGGACTGCCCTGCAAGATTCATGGCGTGAATTGCCACCTGCATACCTTCAGACATTAGTCGAGTCCATGCCACGTCGTCTTGCGGCACTTCTGCGTGCTCGCGGGGGCCCTACACGCTATTAGGCAGGTGTACCAGTTTTTTTGGATCCTCAGTGTATCTTCTTTAATATTTTGATTATGTATAAGGTGTCCTGTATATTTTCGACTTTATTTTTTATAAGGAATCACTTCCCACAGTTTGGGCGTTTAATTTCCGAACAACCTGTATTTACTTGCATATTCTACAAATCTAAAGTGAGCAATATTTTCTTCTGTAAACAGCGAAGAAGATATTTGGCAGGAAATTAAAATCCTTGCTGATTATTTGTTGTTTAAGTAAAGAAACCTATCTCTAAATATGTTGTGAATGGAAATATGTATGTTGCATGTTTTGTAGGCACATTGCCATTTGAAACAGAGAAATAAAACTGTAGGATATTGGTTTTCAAGAAATTGTCTACCATTTTTTAATATTTATTCTTTCAGGACCAAAATGAGAACAAAAACTAAGAAAAAATTATGTGATGGTCACTTGTGATGTTAATTTTTGTAAGGTATGTGTATTGTAACCTTCTCAGACATACATTTATTTATGGTTTAAGGTGCTGCAAACTAGAATTTTCTGAATTATTCTCTACTTAAGTTAATACGGTTCTTGAGCAGGTCTGAATGAACCATTTAGCAATGTAAGCTCGTGCTTAGGGTATCAAAAGGAAGGGGCCACCATATAAATGTTGCATTGCCACAGTTATCATAAAACTATACGGTGCAAATATTTTCATTTATACAGTGTCCATCAATTTCATTCACGAATTAAAAGGATTTGTCGTAATATAAGACCGTACAATTTAAAAAAATTGCAACCGGTAAAGCAGAAACAGGTTCCACAAAATTAGATCCGCTGTCTCTAGAAGCAGATGTGTTACGCAATATTAGTTTTAAGAATCTAATAAAAGACTTTTCAATTACAAAAGGTAGGATAAACCTTTTAAAATATTAATTATCTGGAAGGATGCAAAAGCAAACAATGTTTTCTATTTTAGTGTAGTTTTTGTTGCATTTCTAAAAATACAATTCTTTTAATTGTTAAAATTTTGGATTGTCTGTAGACTATGGTTGCACCAAAAACCAAAATCGTAAATTATAATAAAACAGGGACCGGGTTCAATTTCCAGCAGGGTCACGCCTGCCGCTGGTAGGCGGGTTTTCTCAGAGATCTCCAGTTTACCTCGCCCCTGCATTCCGGCTCTGCTCCATACTCACCTCGCTTCACCCTCAACGGCTCTCAGGACTTCGATGTTAAGAGTCGCCCAAATCTCTTCACTCACCTACTCAATACGAGTAGTTACAAAATAAAGGTTCTAGGACAATTACGTTAGGCGGGGGACTAGGGACTGCTGGCGGCCATTTTGGATGATTTCTTTTTCCCTCGAAAACGGTCAAAATCGCCAACATTTCCCTAATTTCTCTCAAAACCGACAAAACATCCCTCAAAAATATGTCTTGCACAATCCTGTTGGCTTTTGCACTATGCGGATGAATCTGGCTAAAAAGTTGTGCGATATCAGCCGGAATGTGGAATCAGGTACGCGGGGGTATCGTATCTAATTGGCTATTGCCGCTGGCGGTCATTTTACCAGCCAGTACGGACGGCAGCCACTGTGCCAGCCAGTACTGTAAGCCTTCTTGCTTCCTGTTTCACGCTCTCGCATTCCACCCTACCTGTCCCGACTTCATGCTCTGTAATTCCACCTTGGTTTTCTTATATTCCTTCCAGTCCCCTTTCACCTGGCATCCTGATGGAGACAAGTCTCTCATGCTCTGTCATTCCACCTCGATTTCCGGTCTCCTTTCGCCTAGCATCCTACAGGGATGAGTATCCCATGCTTTGCCATTTTACCTCGGTATGCGTGGCTCTCGAAAGGGTCTCGTCCTTGCCAGTCCCTGCCAAGATGCCCCGACTGTGGTCGAAAGGGTAGCGAGTCTGATTGGCTACACGAGGTTCTCGAAAGGGTCTCGTCACTGATTGACTATGCGAGGCTCTCATTGTGTACTTATAAGTACAGTTCGCTATAATTTCCGAACCATTGAAAATACAGTCACCACATTCATAACATAGACATCACCTCCGACAAGGAAAGTGAACCCAGTGTCATTTATACCCTAAGCATACTAATAAGCATAATTGGCCGTAATTACTGAACCACTTGAGATATAGTCACCAAATTTGTAACATAGACATCACCCTGTCAACGAAAATGATCGCAGGGAAGTTTAGGCCCTATGCGTACTTATAAGCATAGTTGACTGTAATTTCCGATCCATTTAAGTCACCAAATTCATAACATAGGCATTATCTTCAACAAGTAAAATTATGGGAGCATCATTTTTGCCCTATGTGTACTGAGACCTTGCCAATGGCGACCATTTTCCCAGCCAGTACCGGTAATCTTACTCACATGTTTGCATTCCAAGCGAGGGGGTTTTCTCAGAGTCTTCCCGAATTCGAGCTGCTGCCATCTTGGATGATGTCACGAGGCAATCTCTCTCAAGGAAAATGATCGCAGGGTCATTTATGCTGTACACATACTTATAAGCATAGTTGGCTGTAACTTCCTAATCGTTTAAGATAGTCACCAAATACATAATGTAGACATCGTCCCCGACAAGGAAACTGATCGGAGGGCCTTTATGTCCTATACAGACTTATAAGCATAGTTGGCTGTAATTTTCGAACCATTTAAGATAGTCACTAAATTCATAACATAGACATCACCAGTTACTAGCAAAATTATCAAAGGGTCAATTATATCCTAAGCACACTTGTAAGCATAGTTGACCTTAATTTCCGACCTGTTTAACAATAGTTACCAAATTCTCAACATAGACATCAACCCCGACAGTGAAAATGGATGCAGCATCAAATAGGTCCTAAACACTCTTATAAGTATAGTTGAGTGTAATTTTCGAACTATTTAAGATATAGTCACCAAATTCGATAATAGTGATATAAGTGGTGCTATCACACCAAGAAGTTTCGAAAAAGCTAGAATGTACATCGACATCAGAAAGAACAAAAGATCACAAGGACCAACTGCGNAAATGATCACAAGGACCACCTGCAAAAATGACTACTATGTGACAAGTGCGATACACATTATGCAACTTGTAAAGACTGTTTTCCTTTGCCTGTCACAAAACAACATACATTAAAACCATTAGTAAAATTAAGAGAGACATAACTGCTACATGCTGATGCAAACCGATTAAAAAAATAATTACAAAAGCAAATAGTTTGAAACATTTTGCAAAAAAAATTCATATTGCGCAATCATTGAGCACTGTATGGTATGTTAGACGAAAAATTTATATTGGGAAGTGTGGGAACGACAAGGTCAACACTGCTACACATACTGAAGTAAACTAATATAAAATTAAAATGTAAAGGAAAATAGTTACAAGCACTTACCAACCATCGCAATCATATATTACACATGCATGTCCCTTACGAGAGGAATTCAGTTATACAGTACAAGGTAATAATTTATTTCGTTCGAATACATCAAGCCGTAAATATAAGCATGTCACTTTAAAATATCGCTTCGTATAAACTGCTGTTGGTAGAGGATATCGCTTCTGTCCACCCTAAACACTTTTAGGTCTACAAAAGCAGTTCAGACCACCACCACAATACATTGTTCAGAACTTCTTTCTCTCATCGAGAGGTCATAGTGAAAATGTTGGGATGCTGTTCCTAGTGGTCACAAAGTTTATATAGTCTATCGTGACATATGGAAAGATTAAATCTTCTACAGCACTCGACAAAAATACCGAGTGTGCATACCTGCCTAAAGAATTCCTTCTTGCATATACACAACATGAAATAAAATCCATCTACAAACACATATCTGTCTATCTGCAACAGGAAGAAGAGATTCTTGACTGTCTCCCATGCCTACAATGTTTTCCTGGTAGTGCTACCATTACAGAAACACTATATCCCAGGATCTGGTGTAAGACACATCGGGAGCGAGCAGCAGCAAAATAAAAATAAGGCACCACCAACACTGAAAGATGACGAGTGTAAAGAAGTTGAGAGGTCGAATTGTTAATTTCACAAGCTAGACAGCGATCGACCTGATAAGGTAACATATTTCAGTCCAGCAACCATGCTAATGTTTGTACCACACAGCCAGCTGTCACCTACTGAGGCAACATGAGACAGGTAACGTAAATTAGCATGCATTGCGAACAGTATACAGGTGTACATCATGTAAAAATTAACATAATTTCGTTGGCGAAGGTGGTGGTGGTGGCGGTGGAAAGCAGACTATCACTACTAAATTCATCTACTACAATCATATACTCTGCTACAATAAGAAGACGGAATCAGTAGTTGAAGACTTACCATCTGTAACACCGCCGACATAGTCAACAGCAAGAAGCCCGGAAGAGTAGCTACAAGCATTACAGTATCATTGTTTCTTCTGCGATTGTGTGCTCTGCCACAATATGAAGATGAGATCAATGGTTGAAGACTTACCATCTGTAACATCGACAACAGCAAGGGACACTGAAGAGTCGATGCAATCACTGTGATATCAATGTTACTATTGTGGAAATACTTTTTAGTAAAAGTAGTAATGCACGCCGACATGAAAGTGCACATTGCATGTTCAGCTCAGTATACAAAGGATTCCACTATGATGATGTGTTTACCTGCAGTGATGTCCTGTATAAATATAACAAGAAGTGGGAAGGTAATGTTTTTCGTTCATCGGAAAGCGAGTGCATGTATTGCGGCAAGACATTCAGTAAGTGCATGAGTGCCAAATGTCATGAAGAAAGTAACTGCTCATTTGCCATCGTCTACAAGACCTACCCATGTGACAACTGCTGTGCAGTATATGCGAATAAGATTGGCTTGAATACTCACAGCAGGAATTGTTCTGCAAAAACACTTGCCATGAAGGTTTCGCTCGAATGAAGAATATGTTGAGCATGTATAAAATATTATTATAATATATATTGTTATTATGTCAAGTCTGCAAATAAAGGTAAAAGTGTATAAATTATTTCTGTGTTATTCATTTATCATAACTCTCACTAATATTATGTTCAACTCCATCACTAGGAAAAGAAAATATTAGATTTTGTCAAAGTCTGAAAGAGAATTAATAGTTTTTGTATAGTGTCAAATCTCAAACTCAATTCCCTATTGATGGCTGCTTGAGCAATACACACACATGCTCTCGACATCTTTACTTCTCCAGTCAGCCGCTAGAGTGCGCGACCATCATTTGCTAGGGTCGCGGTGGTCTTCAGCCATCTTCTTTTCCCCTGCCACCTGTCAGGGGGGATGCCAACATAGTTTGTGTTACAGAGGTTGGCCACTAGGAGCACTCGTGTCGACACATATGATCGAATTCCAACGTGTATAATGGAGAACACTCTCCTATGCATGCCGTATTCGGCGCAAGTAGCTAAAAAAAATGCCATTCGCACGAGGTTTCGATCCAACCGGAAATGAGGGCTGCAGCTTGTCGGTTCTGATAGCATAGGAAGAGTACAGCAGTGTGGTTCGACTGCAAGGGCTAAAGGTTGCAATAAACAGCGCCAGCCTAACACATGGGTCGGGGTAACCTCGTGCGACATATATAAAACCATCCCATACATGAAAAGAATATGTCACATAATAATAAATAATAAAGGCTCAACATAGATGCGAGCACGCTGCGAGCACAATGTCGTATCGAACCTATACTATAATACCTGTTAGTTCCACAGTTAATAATAACGATATCAGTGTTGCTATTGCGACGAGAACTTCAGAAACCAGCTGGAATGCCCATCAACTGGAAATAGAGCTTATGTTCACACGGACCAACCTAAAAAAAAGTTCTACAATCTGTCAATTGCAGTACACTATTTGCCAGTGAAGTTAATGTGAAGACACATTACATGACTTGTAAAGGTTGTGGTCCTTTGCTTGTCACTAAACATCATATATTTAAACCAGTGGCCATGCAAGAGACTGCGACACTGCTACATATGGATGATTAGATATAAAAAAAATGTAAAGGTAAATAGTTATAAACTCCTACCAACAGTTACATATTGCGCGAACAATGGACAGTGTACATTATGTTAGACCAAAAAATTACATTGGCGAAACGTTGATGCCAGCAGACATAAAAAAGGAAAATAGTTATAATCACCTACCATTAATGACATATTATACAAGTGATGAGCACTGTCCACCACCTTTCGTCTGAAAACTAACGTGGTAACCTTGGTTAGTACAGCAAAATAGAAAACGATTTTCCCCACACACACCCTCTGACCGAGATATGATTCAGTACAGAGGCACGCGAAATCCACTACCAATGAATGCATAATGTGCGAGGCAACGTATGTTACATTAGACTAAAATAAAATACTATGACAGGGTTGAGCAGGGAGAGCGACAAGGTTGACTTACCGTCTGTAACACCAACTCAATCGTGAACCGTAAGAGACTCAGATGATTTGCTCCTTACATAACGACAACATGAAAGTAGCCATTGCATGTTCGCCCGCAGTGTTAGTTAGTTTGAATAGTCATAGCAATATGCGCAAAGACAATGTTTGTTGTTTCTTACGGAAGGGAGTTGGAAGTATTGTAGCAAGACATTCACTTGCAGCTTATCAGACATTTATGAACACATAGCAGTAGGTACACTTCTTCTTAGTCGATAGGAATTTAAAAAAATAAAACAATTTTTTTTTGTATTTATTCATATTCTTAATCAAATCATATACATACTTTTAAGATTTTATTTAAAACCTGGCCGGGAATTATATTCTTTAGCCGGGCTGTTTACTTAACCTGCTTTTTCAAAATTCTGTAACAAAAGTAGAGCCACTTACCAGGCAGAGCTGCCTCCCTCTTCTTTTCCTGTGCAGGCCGGAGAAGTGTAGGAAAAATTTTCTTGTGTACTGGTCTAGCTGGGGAAACTCAGCGAAACCTTAAATGCTAGCTGCAGAGGGACACCTCTGTAATTAAAGATTGGGACGGTGCTGGGAGTTGGGAGGGGACTAATCTTGCTTCTTCCTAATCATCCTGTAGGCTATACGAAACCTTGCTTGGGTGTTAAAGGGCCCCTCACAGGGCCTGGACTACCCCCGCTCTAATATGGCATTGATGAAAAACGGCGGTCATATACATACATAACATATCATTCAATAAAGCCATTAGCTCTGAGTTCATCAATAATTTAATTTATCTCTTCGCTGACAGAAATATATCCACTTCTCTGCAATGGAACCAACACCTGTAGTCTTTCAACGAAGCCATTGGGGTCTTCAGAAAATAAGTAGCCAGACTTCACGTCACTCTTCGCAGAAGGTTCACGATACATGTCTGCATGTTTGTTCTTAAGTGATGAGTAGGTTGTTAGATACCTCTCGGCCAGAGTACTAGGATCGAATCTATGTTACTTCTGTCCCAACTTCAAATAGCTCTTATATTCAGCAGCACGTTTATGCTTTTGCTTTGCAGATGCAGGCACTTCATCAGTATAATATGCATATTTTCCATCGTCATCAGCAGACTTGGGGGTCACACTTGCTTTCTCGATGTCCTGGATAGTTGTAGCATCTTCGTTTTTGACATTACATTCTAGCGAAGCATGTTTGTTGTTCAAAATTTATGACGATCCATATGGCTCTCACTCTTCGTAGTAAATGTCTGCAACACTCGTATTTCCTTCTTCACACAATGTTTTGGAACATGATGCAGGCTCGGATAATGTTATGAGTTCTCGAACCATCGTTAGTTTACACGACTAATCTGCAGGATGGCTAGCCATAGTATTGTCTTGCGTCAATAAGTTCAATGCTTGCTGTCTTGTTCCAAGCAAAGGTTCGTTACCTTTACATGTACCTGTGTGTCTCTTTAGATTGTCTGTTCTACCAAATGCTACGCCTCACATGTTAGTATTTTTCGGGGCGTTTTCTTAGTACATTCCCTCTGTTCACACCGATGTGAATTGCAACTTTTATTGAAAGCATTGCCACAGTAACTGCATTGTTTTCCATATAATTGTTGAACACTTGGTGAAGTTTTTTTTGTTTTAAGTATTAGGTTTTGTTATAGATGGTTGTAAAAGGTTAAGGTCAAGGTCGTATTATATCAACTAAGGTAAGGTCATGTTGGCATTACATCATCCAATGTCAAGGTCATGCATGGTTGCTTGTTGACATTGTTTCTGCTGTTATGAATGAATCAAATGGATTTTCTCAATATGTTCTNTGTTGGCATTACATCATCCAATGTCAAGGTCATGCATGGTTGCTTGTTGACATTGTTTCTGCTGTTATGAATGAATCAAATGGATTTTCTCAATATGTTCTCAAGATAGGTTTTCCCCCCTTCATCACTAGCATAGATATTGTCCGAAATTATGGTCAAAGGTCAAGGTCGTGAGACATCATGCTTCCTGCTATTGCGAGTATGGACAAAGGGGGTTTCTCATTGTGTGTTCACATGTTTTTCTTAATTCTTACAAATAGAGCCAGGGTGAGCTCTCGCACTTGTTGATCTCCTCCTGACGGTAAGGGTCAGTCTCCAGTTCGGTGTATGGGTATGTGAGGGCGATACACATGAATCTCAAAGTGTAGTTAAACTGCCAGTATATATGTTAGTTTTAGTATAGGCTGGTCGACTCAGTTGCTATTCAGACTGCGAAGAGTGAACATCGACTGTGGATAACATGCTCTTCTTCGTCGATTGAAAATATTCGGGAAAGTTATTTGTGTTGCTACTGCAAGAATACCTTTTCTAGCATAAACAACTGCAGACAGCATGGTTGTCATCTGAATCCAGAGCGTATTATGGTCACATGCGATAAGTGTAAATCATAGTGTAGGCGTTGTAGCAGGTTGAAAAGACAGCTTGCAACATGTAAGAGTCTTCCTGCAATACCTGCCAAGTGATATCTGCTGTTATTATCAGGTAACTGTAAGGGTTCGTCTACAAATTTTGAGAGAAGTTTATTTGCTCCCACCAATAAAACCATGCAAGTATTTTTACAAGACGTTTATATATGCAACATTTTGTCACAATAAGATAAAACTGCTTCGGTTGTGTCCATATTATAATGAGTTTGTGCAGTACATTGTAAATATGAACATCTGAATTTTTTTTTCAGATACACAGGTTTTAAATACCTTTATCATTGCTACAGTTATCTTACTCTGGCAGTCAGGTTTTCAACAAACTTCCACAACGTCTACAATCAAATTTTTTTCTTGAACTCAAAAACTCTTGCAACTGAAGAAATGTTTACAGAACATGCTCTCTATTCAATAGAAGAATACTTAAATGATAAACACTATTACATTCCGCACATATTTTGTCTCCTTTTCCTGCATTATGTTTTATTTAATTGTAATGTAGCTTTTCTCCCAGCTACTGGTAGCCTATCTAGGACACGAAGAGGAAAAGAGAAGTAGTTACTACATTATTTATTGTATAACACGACTTGTGTATGTAGTAAGGTATGTTCATTGTGAAACCTTATATTATTAGATTTGTATGACTTTTCCGATATCTACGTACTATTATGATCAAATTGACCCAGTAAAACAAACAAAATTAAATTGGTTTTGTTTTTTAATAACACGTAGAGGTTCATATGCATGATAAAAATATGCCAATATTCTGGTAACGATCGGTTGTATTCCAAGGACCCAGAGGCCAGTGTCTTAATTTATCATGAAGTATGGCCAAGATGTAAGTATCTGCAGTACAATGAAATCGGTAATTATTACGTTTAGGGGCTTTTCTGAAGAAAACAAAACTCCAGAAAGTGGTATATTTTGACTCTACTAATCACATAGAACACGAATATACTAGGGACATTGCTTTAAAATAAGTACAACATATTTTTAAAAAATTGAACAAAATTGCGAAATGTCTGTTCAGACAGTTTGTTTACATCTGTGAACGAAACGTCCTTGACCAACAAAAGTTGCATTATTGGGATCTGCACAGCTTACCTTGTTCATATTCAAGACGGCGTAATGTTAAAATATGTAGAATATATCTAAAGAAATCGCGAAGGTTGATGTTTAAGTCTTGTAATGTCTACTGCCATTATCAATGGCGGCACATTGCATATTCAACGCAATCTAGCGGGCGAATATCTTATCACGGGGCATTCATTATTATGCCAGTGTGTAACTACAGGTGCGGGTCGTGGCGAGTTAGGTGGTGTTCCGTTCGTGATTTAAAACGAAGAAAGCAAGCAAGACTACGTTTCTGCGTGATATTAGCCTATTAACGAGTGCTTATGTGTATATAATCGTCTGTAAACGAGTGTTTCAGTGAGTTATATGCGCGTATGTGGTGCTATGTGGAAAATTGTGATTTCATAGAGTGATCTGTGGTTGAATGGGCCAGTGACAGAGTATGTACAACCGGCCTACATTGGTGAGTGCATTTATATTTNGTGGTGCTCCGTTCGTGATTTAAAACGAAGAAAGCAAGCAAGACTACGTTTCTGCGTGATATTAGCCTATTAACGAGGGCTTCTGTGTATATAATCGTCTGTAAACGAGTGTTTCAGTGAGTTATATGCGCGTATGTGGTGCTATGTGGAAAATTGTGATTTCATAGAGTGATCTGAGGTTGAATGGGCCAGAGACAGAGTATGTACAACCCGCCTACATTGGTGAGTGCATTTATATTTTTTTGGTGTGTTTTAAGCTTGTTTAAATCCATAAAATCCTAAATTCGTAGTTTAGTGTAAAACCCACAAATCCTATCCGGTAGCTTAACGTGCAAATGTAGTTATATTACGTAATTCAAACAAGGCTTTTTCCGGACATTTTTACAGCACAATTTCACATTCTTTCTATACTAACCTTGGGTTAATGGTAGGTAACGCAGAACACGACTATAGTAGCGTCGTTAACATATGACTAATTGTATAATATGTGCACACCTAACCTAACAAAACCTAACCCCATGATGGGTGAATCACTATTTTACATTTTAAAACTAACCTAGGTTTGCAGTTATTAAAAATAATGTAGGATTATAGGGTTCCCATCTAGTCTGTGATTGTAGGGTGTTGATCGGAGATTTTATTAATATTGTATGATTTTATATTACTGTACATTCTTACACTCCTAGGTTAGTTTACAGCCGTACAATCCTAGGTTAGTTTAAAAATGTAAAATAGTGATTCACCCATCGTGGAGTTAGGTTCTGTTCGTTAGGTGGGTACATGTTAGGAAATTCGTCGTACGTTAATGCCCCTATTATATTCGTGTTCTACGTGATTAGTAGAGTCGAAATATACCACTTTCTAAAGTTTTTTTTTTTTTTTTTCAGAAAAGCCCCTAAACTTAATAATTACCATGAAATCAACAAATAATACGAAAACTATCATAAGCTTCACTCAATTTAAAACACTTTTTTCAGACTTTAGGCCACCTGAGAGAATATTAGAATATTATCACTTTCCTGCTAGGCAGTCCCCAGCATACCCGAACAACTTCTAGGTTGCGTCTATACCTAGCGCCTTCTTGATGTCAAACCTCATTTGAAATACTAAAAAGTCTCTATAGCCAGCAACGAAGTAACATTTATGTCCCATGCACGCAAGTGAATGCGGGAGGTCCCATTCCGTCGAGTTCCCAGGGCCAGTAAACAATGTGCGACAGGAAAGTGGATGACTAGCAGAAACAGTATGGCGTGAGCGGGAATAAACACATTGCCAGGGAAACGGGGCTTACCCACATCGACTGTCTTGCTGCGTCTGTCGGTATTTGCTGCAAACTTGAAACAAACAAACTCCAGCATCGGGACCAAGTGTAATCCACCGACGTAACAGACGACTCTATGGGTGTTTGTGTAAGAATTATGTTCCCGAACCCATTTATATATTTTTATAATTATTAAGTATGGACTTAATGTGCATAGGTTAGGGAAGAGAATCGGGCATTTATTGGGTGAACTAAATTTTTCTGTGTTCAGTGCAATCGTATTAAGAGTGAATTCGGGTTTGAGATTTTCAGGTACACACAATTATAAAAGAAAAACGTTGTTTGAGGTGTGATAACATCGACCAAGATGTCACAACTGAACGGAGAACGATTCATCGTACGCCTTGATTCCACTCGGACATCCTACATAAAATATATCACTTCCTAACATTAAAACCTCATTCGCAAAGGTGTATTAAACAGTGTCTCTGAATGTAAACGCAGATATAATGGGCCCAAGTCCCACCTTGTGGAACTCCCCCACCCCTTCAACCCCTAAGGCTACCCTTCGCAAAGAACCAACCACCAATAGGGTATTCTAGGATCACTACCTCGCTACCTATTATGTCTCTTGGCTTCCATGGGAAACATCGTCCAGAATCGAGCCGTCCAGTTACTTATAGGGGTCGCTGTCGCGCAGTGGCTAGAGTACTTATCTCCCACCATGACGAACTGGGTTTGATTTCCTGCAGGGTCGTTTCCGAATTTTCGCATGTGGGAATCGTGGCAGACGATGCTGCTGGTCGACAGGTTTTCTCGGGAATCTCCCATTTACCACACCCTTTCATTCTGGCATTGCTCCATACTCAATAATCCTCATCGGCTCTCAAGACTCCGATGTTAGGAGCCACCCAAACCTTTCCACTCTGTTAATCATAACCTCTTCTGCCACCTTTCACACCCTTATCAAACTTATGTTTTTATGNTTATCTCCCACCATGACGAACTGGGTTTGATTTCCTGCAGGGTCGTTTCCGAATTTTCGCATGTGGGAATCGTGGCGGACGATGCTGCTGGTCGACAGGTTTTCTCGGGAATCTCCCATTTACCACACCCTTTCATTCTGGCACTGCTCCATACTCAATAATCCTCATCGGCTCTCAAGACTCCGATGTCAAGAGCCCCCCAAACCTTTCCACTCTGTTAATCATAACCTCTTCTGCCACCTTTCACACCCTTATCAAACTTATGTTTTTATGCTATTTTTGTCATATTTGGCATGATCATGTCACAGTTAATTATTAGTGATTAGTCTGAGGCCTGTATGCCATGGTAGAAGATGCCTCGAACGATTCCACGCAAGCCTGCTGGCAAAATGGCCACTTGCATGGATGGTTCTGGCAGTTTTCTTCGACTTTTTTCGTAATTGATTGTGTGCTATTTTCGATTGAAGGTTTCCTACAAGGTGGACATTTTAGCCAAGCAGGGAGAAGGTGGTAGGAATTTTGTTTATTTAATTTTGAGAAAGAGCATCATACTGTTAATTACGAATAAATAAAATGGAAAAGTCTGTTTTGAGCCAAGGGCTGAGGTGTCGTAGTGGTGGAGCTGTTCGTGCTGTCGTTCCTGCTGATGGCCATATTGCCTGCCATGTGGGATGTCTTCAACCTTAAGCCTTTGACCTTAACCCAGTGACCTTGAAAATTTTTACAGAATTCAATTAATTCCAAAGAATTCTAAAAAACACTATAACAAATCTATTTTGAAATTAGAAAAAATATTTTACCAAATGTATTTATAAAATGCATTAAAAATATAGTCAACAAACTTACATTTGCTGAGACTTCCAAATATTACGTCCAGCAGACGACTGAACCCTTCCAATCAATTACATTGTCTTAACATGCCCCATTCTGTGCTACTCCACCCCAAACCACCCCTCTCAACACCAAAAACCCCTTCAGTTCACCCCCTCCTTCACCGATTTCTCTTATTCGTTCAACACCCACTTTCACCACAGCCTTCTTCAATAACATTCTTTCATTCGACTTATGCTGTCCTTCACATTATCTCTCCCCTCGTCTGTGTTCATACAGTCGTATGCCCTTCATGCATTTTCTTTTGAAAATCCGACTAGCACTTTTTGAGATATAAGGGGGTTTTCATAGGTGTATGCATTTGATTGTAGCTGTGGTAGGGTAGATTGCATCATCTTTAGTCTATAATAGTAATCAGTAAAGTTATTTTCCAGCTCGTAGCTGCCTACCTCCCTCCTAGCATTATCCCTATAAAGGGGTCGAACCTCCATAGGGATTTCGTGGGTCACTAAATTATAGGGCATAAAGACTTCGCCAACTGTTAAAAATGAAAATAATCCTCATTAATAAAGAAAGCTGTGTATTTAATTAACAATATCATTTTATTTTTAAATATACTTAGGCCACAAGAAAATTAAGTTTAATTATTCTTGTCATCATTCATAAAATATACAATTTTGGTGTGGGCAAACACTGCCAGCGCCTGAGTGTTGATTTATTTTGTTTCAGTTGTTATGATCGTTACTGAAGAAGGAGTTGTTGATGTTTGCAATCAATTGCAGGAATTGAGCTCTATTCAATTTTAAAATGCAGATTGTCTAAAAATAAACGGTACAAGAGTTATTAATATAAGCGACAATGTCTTTTTAAAAGAAAGAAATGTGTATAATTATTATTTTAATAAACGATTATGTAGTTAACAAAGTAGCCAATCTATGTGTTCTCTACCATTATTGATAATCATTAAGTTTGTGGGGCTCTTCTGCAAAAATAAAACCCTAAATAGTGGTATATTTCCACTCTACTAATCATATAGAACACGAATACACTAGAGGCATTAATGTACGACTAATTTCTTAATATGTGCCCATCTAACCTAACAGAACCTAACCTCACATCGGGATAATCACTATTTTACATTTTTAAACTAACCTAGGATTGTAGGGTTGTAAACTAACCTATGATTGTAAGGTTGTAAAGTAATACAAGATTATACAATATTAATCAATTTTCCGTTCAACACCCTACATCACAGACTAGATGGAAACCCTATAATCCTACATTAATTTTAATAACTGCAATCCTAGGTTAGTTATAATCGCTACGATCCTAGGTTAGTTTAAAAATGTAAAACAGTGATTCACCCATCGTGGGGTTTGATTCTGTTAGGTTAGGTGGGCACATATTATACAATTAGTTATACGTTAATGACGCTACTATTGTCGTGTTCAGCGTTACCTACCAATAATCCTAGGTTTGTTGAGACAGAATGTGAAATTGTGGGGTAAAAACGTCCGGAAAATCTTTGTTTAAATTACGTAATATAACTAAATTTGCATGTTAAGCTACCTGTTAGGATTTTTGGGTTTTACACTAAACTACGAATTTAGTATTTTAGGGATTTAAAGGAGCCATAAAACACACCAAAATAATATCAATTTTGTCATCAATGTAGGCGGGTGGTAAAATACCTCTGTCAATGGCCAATTCAACCGCACCTCACTCGATGAAATTACAATCTTCCACAAAGCACCACATACGCACATATAATGCACTGAAAACTCGTTTACAGCCAAATATATACACAGAAGCACTCATTAATATGCTAATATAATGCACAAACACACTCTTGCTTGCATTCTTCGTTTTATATCTCAAACGGAGCAACACCTAACTCATCGCGATCCACACCTGTGGCCTGACACTCGCATACAAACGTGCGGCCGTGATGACATCTATGGCTGCTAGACTGCGTGAAATATGCAATGCGCAGCCATTATTAATGGTGGTATACGTTATTAGACGTAAATATTAAATTTTGCGATTTCTTTAAATATTTTCTACTTATTTTAATATTACACCCTCTTGAATATGAACAAGGTAAGTTGTGCAGAACCCATTAATGCAACTTTTGTTGGCCTAGGACGTTTCGTTCACAAATGTAAACAAACTGTCTGAACAGTCATTTCGCAATTTTGTTCAATTTTTTAAAATATGTTGTACTTATTTTAAAGCAACGCCCCTAGTGTATTCGTGTTCTACAGGATTAGTAGAGTGGAAATATACCACTTTTTGGGTTTTTATTTTTAGAAAAGTCCCTAAACTTAATAATTACCCCATTAATTGTTATACAAATGTTTAGTTCAATGTTACCGTTTGAANTTCTACTTATTTTAATATTACACCCTCTTGAATATGAACAAGGTAAGTTGTGCAGAACCCATTAATGCAACTTTTGTTGGCCTAGGACGTTTCGTTCACAAATGTAAACAAACTGTCTGAACAGTCATTTCGCAATTTTGCTCAATTTTTTAAAATATGTTGTACTTATTTTAAAGCAACGCCCCTAGTGTATTCGTGTTCTACAGGATTAGTAGAGTGGAAATATACCACTTTTTGGGTTTTTATTTTTATTTTTAGAAAAGTCCCTAAACTTAATAATTACCCCATTAATTGTTATACAAATGTTTAGTTCAATGTTACCGTTTAAAAATACAGGATTTAATTAGAAATTATTTTACCAAATTGTTATTTGCAGTAACTAAATCGTCTGTTTGAAAACTGAAATATNCCACTTTTTGGGTTTTTATTTTTAGAAAAGTCCCTAAACTTAATAATTACCCCATTAATTGTTATACAAATGTTTAGTTCAATGTTACCGTTTGAAAATACAGGATTTAATTAGAAATTATTTTACCAAATTGTTATTTGCAGTAACTAAATCGTCTGTTTGAAAACTGAAATATTTATGTCCAAGAGTTGTAATGTTGGCACCAAATTCTAAATATTAGCCAACACATGGAGGAAAATAAGGGCCCACCAAAATAGCATTGAGTTCTTGACTCTCTATCTTACTTGCTTTATGAACCCTATGGAATGGACCATAATCCATTTATGATTGCTTAACACTTTTTTTTGAAGCCCTGTCTTCTAGCATTTTCCTTTGTCTCGTGCAAACCAATCTTAACCAAGTCCNGTAATGTTGGCACCAAATTCTAAATATTAGCCAACACATGGAGGAAAATAAGGGCCCACCAAAATAGCATTGAGTTCATGACTCTCTATCTTACTTGCTTTATGAACCCTATGGAATGGACTATAATCCATTTATGATTGCTTAACACTTTTTTTGAAGCCCTGACTTCTAGCATTTTCCTTTGTCTCGTGCAAACCAAGCTTAACCAAGTCTNTTTTGAAGCCCTGACTTCTAGCATTTTCCTTTGTCTCGTGCAAACCAATCTTAACCAAGTCCAGAAAATTACGCGAAAGGACAACACACCTAATTTGTGCGTACTCAGTTGTAAAAATATATTTTGTATAAGAACTATTTCGTACCAGGCACTACCAACACACGTCTCTTCACATTGTTTTTATTGACATTTATATTAAATCAAATATTATAATTTATAAATAAAANACTACCAACACACGTCTCTTCACATTGTTTTTATTGACATTTATATTAAATCAAATATTATAATTTATAAATAAAATGCAGGTAAAACTATAATTAAACGAAAATAAGATACTTTCATGTCAACAAAGGTATAAAACTCTTGTGATACATTTAATATCAGGGAAATAACTAAATACATCATACATGGGGCAATTTTTCAAAGGTGTAATTCAAAAAGTGTTAAACTGCGGAAATATATACCTCCTGTTTGATTGGGAGGGAGGTAGTAAAAACCGACAACACAGAAGGTAATTGTTNAACGTTACCGAGCGTTACACTTTTTCATAAGTGACTCCCAGCCCAACCTAATTTAAGACGTTGTCACGTCAAAATGCAGGTAAAACTATAATTAAACGAAAATAAGATACTTTCATGTCAACAAAGGTATAAAACTCTTGTGATACATTTAATATCAGGGAAATAACTAAATACATCATACATGGGGCAATTTTTCAAAGGTGTAATTCAAAAAGTGTTAAGNGGAAATAACTAAATACATCATACAT
This sequence comes from Clitarchus hookeri, assembly GCA_002778355.1. Taxonomy (NCBI): domain Eukaryota; kingdom Metazoa; phylum Arthropoda; class Insecta; order Phasmatodea; family Phasmatidae; genus Clitarchus; species Clitarchus hookeri. The sequence goes on along the minus strand of NQII01009636.1, from coordinate 12,634 downwards.
GGGGCAATTTTTCAAAGGTGTAATTCAAAAAGTGTTAAGAAACTGCGGAAATATATACCTCCTGTTTGATTGGGAGGGAGGTAGTAAAAACCGACAACACAGAAGGTAATTGTTTTTAAATTTTTATTAAGTGGTATTTTAAACATACTGTGCATGCATAGAAAAGTTGTAATTGAATTTATTGTGTTTACGCGATTTTAAATAGTTTTTTAGAAACGTAAATAGTTTAAATAGAATATAGCTCTTTCTTTGTGCGTTGTCTAGCGGAATGTTTTGAAAACCTGTCGGCAACACCAGATGCCGGATGTTTAAAATAATGGGATGCGTTTTAAACATTTGTTCTGTGACTTGTAGGTTGTGAAGCTTGTGAAGTGGCAGACCGAGAATTTTATTTGTGATGCAAAAAGGAATTCAGTAAGGTAAAATTTTTAAAGGAATTTAATCAGTTTATGTTCGTAGAATTTATAAAGTATCGTAATATTTCGTATACTTTTTTTTTTTTATAATTATCCAGAGTAGCGGCTTTTCTGAAGGAAACGTCCTACACCAACAAAAGTAACAATATTGACGGGCTGATCGCTTTTAATAAACATTTATTTAGGTGAAGAAGTTCTTGACAAATGCGGAAAGTTCTAGGATCAAGGATAAAATAATATATCCGTTTGACTTGCATAACATTTATTGTCGTACATATTGTATGTAAGTTAGCGATTTTGATTCCTTGTTTGTTCCTGAGATCTTGTAGGTTATGAAGAGTTAACTTAGGCGGAATACGAATCTATGGTAATTATAAATAATAGCGACTTTGCCAAAAATCAATTGTAACCTACAAATTGCTTCTCAAAATGCGACACACTCTAAAATAGTGATTCACCCATCGTGGGGTTAGGTTCTGTTAGGTTAGGTGGGCACATGTTATACAATTAGTCATACGTTAATGATGCTACTATAGTCGTGTTCTGCGTTACCAACTAATAATCCTAGGTTAGTTTAGAAAGACTGTGAAATTGTAGGGTAAAAACATCTGGAAAAACCTTGTTTGAATTACGTATTAAAACTACATTTGCACGTTAAGCTACCTGTTGGGATTTTTTGGTTTTACACTAAACTACGAATTTAGGATTTTAGGGATTTAAAGGAGCCGTAAAACACACTACAATAATATAAATTTACTCACCGTTGTAGGCGGGTGGTAAAATACCTCTGTCAACGGCCAATTCAACCTCACCTCTCTCAATGAAATCACAATCTTCCGCAAAGCGTCACATACGCGCATATAACACACTGAAACACTCGTTTGCAGCTGAATATATACACAGAAGCACTCGTTAATAGGCTAATACAACGCACAAAAGCACTCTTTTTTGCTTTATCCGTTTTAAATCCGCCGGATTAGAACGACATGAAACATGCCGGCAAAGGCGCGACAGTGACTGACAAGGTTAAAAATTGTCCGTTAAATTGCCTGTGATGACATCCGTCGCCGCCAGGTAGCGTGTGGAATTTGCAATGCGCAGCCATTATTAATGGTGGTAGATGTTAATAGACTTAAACATAAAATTTCGTGATTTCTTTAAATATGTACTACATTACGCCTTCTTGAATATGAACAAGGTAAACTGTGCAGAACCCATTAATGCAACTTTTGTTGGTCTAGGACGTTTTGTTCAGAAACTTATAAACAAACTGTCTAAACAGTCGTTTCACAATTTTGTTCAATTTTTAAAAATATGTTGTACTTATTTTAAAGCAACGCCCCTAGTATATTCGTGTTCTACGTCAGTAGTAGAGCGGAAATATACCACTTTTTGGGTCTTTTTTTTGTTTTTCAGAAAAGCCCCTAAACTTAATAATTACTCTTGCATACTTCACTTGAATTTTGGACAGAGTTTTTATCCAGTTTAGTGGCTTTTTTGAACGAAACGCCCTAGACCAACAAAAGTAGCATTAATGGGTTCTGCACAGCTTACCTAGTTCATATTTAGGACGACGTAATGTTAAAATAAGTAGAATGTATCAAATAAAATAGTTGAAAGTACGAGCAGCCCGCTGCTTCGTTTACGTTGGACGCCATACTAGGTTCATTATAATATGACATATTTCTTAATATGTGCCCACCTAACCCCATGATGAATGAATCACTATTTTACATTTTTAAATTAACCTAGATTTATAGGGTTTTAATCTAACTTAGGATTCAAGGTCGAGGGTGTTAAAAACTAAGCTCAGATTAACACCCTACAATCCTAGGTTAGATTAAAACCCTATAAACCTAGGTTAGTTTAAAAATGTAAAATAGTGATTCGCTCATTATGGGGTTAGTTTTTGTTAGGTTAGGTGGGCATATATTATGGAATTAGTCATACATTAATGACCCTAGTATATTAGTGTTCTGCGTAATTAGTAGAGTGGAAATATACCACTTTTCGGGGGTTTTTTTTTTTTTTTACAGAAAAACCCCTAAACTGGATAATTACCTTATATTTAATTGGTACTGTCATTCAGCCTCCAGGTTTTTCTCTGTGGTTGCCTGGAGCTCTGTTCTAATTGGTTGCTATTTGACTGTGTTTAGAGTCCATCTTCACCCATAATAGACATGCTACAAAGGGTATGTGGATGTTAGTCCAGTGGTGGTTTCTTGCAACTTTTGTGCAGCCCTGCTATAGTTATACTTTTGGACTATTGCCTGCCTCATGCAAAGAAAGCTGAACCAAATCTAGGAAAGGACACTAAAGGGACAATGCACCACTTTTGTGTGCATTGAGTTTAATAACAATTTCTTACCAGGCATTACCAACACACCTATTTACTCACTGTTTTTATTTGTATTTATTGCAAACCAAACATAATTTAAAAATAATATATAAGTATTAGTTCTATTTAACTAAAAATAATGAACATTTATGTTAGCAGAGGTATAAAAATGCTTGTGATATCCTAACTAATATTATAAATGCAAAAGTGTATTTGTTGGTTTGTTTGTCTGTCTGTCTCTGTCTCTCCTTCCTTTCATGTCGCAATGGATCAACTTTTTTTTTACAGAGATAGTTGGAGGGCCGGGAAGTGACATAGGCTACTTTTTATCCCAAAAAATATCTCATTCTCTGAGGAAAATTTTTTTTATTTAAAATGGTCTTGGGGTACAATGCTGCATCAATGTAAGTTGTTAGTGTGGGACGAAAGCACAATGTCACACAAAAAAGTGATAGAGGCCTTAAACCGAACTCTACAGGATATACAAAACAATACGGACATTACGGGAGGAATTTTTTTATTACAGGTTGGTGACTTAGGCCAAACTCTACTGGTGGTTCAGAGGGGCACACCACCAGGTAAAATCGAAGTCTGTCTCAAGTTATCAAGTTTATNCGCCAAACTCTACTGGTGGTTCAGAGGGGCACACCACCAGGTAAAATCGAAGTCTGTCTCAAGTTATCAAGTTTATGGGCAAATGTCAAGAAATTCAGCTTGACGATAAATATGAGAATGCAGCTCTACAATGACGTTGATACAAGACATTATGCTGATACATTATTAAAAATTGGAGATGGGCAGTTAGAAACAGATGCCGAGGGCTGTGTGTCACTAACGTGGGATTTTAGTAATTTGGTNTACGTTGGACGCCATACTAGGTTCATTATAATATGACATATTTCTTAATATGTGCCCACCTAACCCCATGATGAATTAATCACTATTTTACATTTTTAAACTAACCTAGCTTTATAGGGTTTTAATCTAACTTAGGATTTGAGGGTGTTAAAAACTAAGCTCGGATTGGTAATTTTCTAGTTTAGGGGCTTTTCTGAAAATAATAAAAAAAAAACTTCAGAAAGTGGTATATTTCGACTCTACTAATAACGTAGAACACGAATATACTAGGGGCATTAACGTACGACAAATTTCCTAACATGTACCCACCTAACCTAACAGAACCTAACTCCACGATGGGTGAATCACTATTTTACGTTTTTAAACTAACCTAGGATTGTACGGCTCTAAACTAACCTAGGATTGTAAGGTTGTACAGTAATATA